>OX578286.1:43417936-43569283 GCA_951217055.1 Gerris lacustris
TATTATAAAAAATACGGTAGGTAACTCTACTCTCTGGAGCCTAACAAACTTTAAAAGATATATTATAAGCTTATGTCAATAGGCAGTATTAGTGTGGGTCGTTAAAGGGTTGAAAACAAAAATAGGTTCATACCTTTTGTCATTGTACAAAATTGGCTATATTTCGCCTGTCTCCGAGGCATAGGCGTGCCTGAAAAAATCATTTATACAAGTTTGTTGGGTAACATTGTATAAATAATGTTTTCAGGCATGACGAAAGTATAAACCAATTTTTGTTTTACAACCCTTCAATGACCCACACTAATACTCTGAATCATCTATAAAAGGGATAAATATAAGAGACTTATGTCAATAGTTTTAAATTTGAGTCATTCCACACCAATTTGCAAAGAGAAAAACATAAATTATAAAATGAATGTTTGTTAAACTCAAATGAGTAGATTATCTACGAGTAGATAAAGGCCTGAAGATACCTAGCAATATATCACCTGCTCAAGAGGAGGTGATATATTGCTGAATGATGGTTGATAAAGTACATAGTTTTTAATTCTTAAGTAGATGTTAGGGTCTTGGGAAGATGTTGTTAATAAGAAAGGCTTCTGCAATATTTCAACCTCTCCTCGGTCATTCTCAAGCTGAAAGATTTATTTATTAAGGTTTCATTAAAATTCTTTATATTTGAATTTTACTGCTTCTTGACATTACCTGTATTCGGTAATGTTTATTCCCCCCCCCCCCCCCCCCTTTAAGTAATTTCATCCTTCACATTTGTAGTTTTCACTATCCCGAATTCTTTATGAAGCTGTAGTCTCTTCTTATTAATATGTACTTATTATCATTGGCAGCTAACCACTACGTCAATTACTAAGTCATTGACTTATTACTTCATTAATACACTATAAAGACATTTATACAATATATATGAATTAATTTCAAGTAACTACATTAAGTACCATTTAGATATTACACACTTAAATTATCTACCCTTATATAATTTAAAATAAAAAAATGAAAAGCTTACAGTGTTTTTAGACAGCATAGCTGTAGCAAGGGGTAAGAGAGAACAGTCTCCCAGAAATAGTGTAGCTGAAGGGTTGTTTTCAAGTAAAGCTGATATCCTACGAATAGAATCTGTCCATAGATTTGTAGAATTGACCGCAGCAAGACGACTTCTAGGCCACGTAACGTGCAAACCACACACGCAAGCACCACCATCGCTTATTTTAGCCTTATCCCTAAAAAAAGAAAAAGAAACATTAATTAAACTACAGTTACTCCATAATTAAAGATTACATTTTAACCTTTAGCCATTTTTTAAGTGCTTTATTGTAGCTATTAATAGATGAGATAGAATTTTTAGAATAATTAGGATCAGTTATAGTTATTGATTGATTTTTTTTTTGGAAATTATTCATAATAAAAGTAAATAGGTAAAGGTTGTTAAAAAGCAAACAATAATTCAATTAATCAGGAAATTTGCAAAAGTTGGTAAATTCAACACTTTGATTGTTACTTTTGACAGACCCTTCAAGCTATCCTCAATTTCTATTTAATTCACAGTTGATACCCACATAGTTAAAATTGGGAATGTTTAAGTGGACATTGATGGTGATAAATAAACTTTAGCTTATAATTACCACCTAGAGGAGAAGGCCTAATTCCATTCATGTTTGTTGATACCAAAGAAAACACTTAGGGAGTGGATAAAATAAGGCAAGATAACGAATCTATACAAAGTCAAGTAAGAAACATACTACAGTTACAGTACAGTGTTGCGCCTTATGTGTTGTGACTTTTGAAAGTGTGGGAAAATCTGAAATATTGGGGTAGGGAGCCAATGAGAAGTCAGCAATTTCAATTCTAGAACCTCGGGCCAACTAGGCAAACAAAAATGTCACTGGCCCCACTCCTCCCACAGCCCTAGTGACTTTATTTTTCTCCTCATTTAGGTTGGCCAATCTGAGTGTCAGTGGCGTATCTAGGGGGGGGGGGGGGGGCACAGGGGGCACGTGCCCCCCCCCCCCCCCCCCCCAGATGGGCTCAAACCCAATATAGATATTTTTACATTCACATCATATTCAATTTCCCTCAGAAATGCATAAAAACACTGTTTTGAGAAGTCATATTTTCAAAATTTTCCGGGGGTGGGCCCGAACCCCGCCATAGATCCTGACATATATTTGATTTGTTTACAATGTATTTTTGTGTCAAACTATATATTCTCAATAAATGAATTAATCAATGCTTGTTAATAAAATGTGTTCCTATTAAGTAAGATACGATAAGATCTATCAAATGGACGAGGAGTAAAACTAGTAAAACGGAGAAGGCGAAGAAGCAACGAGAGTCGGTAAGATACCAAATATTACGTATTTTTGATTACTTTAAGAAAGGGGACATTTCTTTAGAGGAATGTGAAGCTCGAGAAACTACCCTAGAAAAGCTGTGGGATAAATTAAACAAGATGCAGGACGAAATTAGGGAAACCACGAACTGGGACGAGGAGGAAACTGTGTTCGTTGAAATAGAAAACACTTATTTTGCAGCAAAAGAGTTTTTATTACAAATACGTAAAATTGACAAAACAAATAAACTAGAACTAGAAGGGAGCGGCAGTAGAAAAAAATCAAGCCTCAATATTACATTTGTGCCATATCAAGAAGAGGAAACGGTAACTAATTTTATTAACAGGTTTGAAAGCTATATAAAGTTAAAGGGACAAACAGGAGATGACATAAAACTATTATCACTGTTAAATGCCTTAACCCCTAAGCTTCATCAAAGGATCTTTGACCTATGTGCACCAGATGATCCTAGGGAGAAGAGATATGAAGAGTTCATTGAAATACTGAAGGAACATCTCGATCCAAAACCAAGTATCTGGGCACAACAACATTTGTTTATATCGAGATTGCAAGAAGTAGATGAATCTGTGAATGAATATGCGGCCCAATTACGGAAGGCTGCGGCCTCATGCAAATTCAATTGTACTTGCAAGAAGTCAGTAGCAGAGCTATTCATTAAATTACAATTTATTAGGGGTATAAGGGATGCGGATATCCGCATGAAACTATTACACTCGAAAGAAGAAATGGGTGTTAACGAACCGATAAACACAGCGACAGCCATTGAACTTGCTAAGAAGGAAAGTGGACAAATACAACCGAAAGTGGAAACCCTAACAACATTGCAAATTAAAAAGAAAGCGGTAAAGGTAGAAGAAAGAAAGAGGGTAAGTGATCAAGAAATAATTAATATAAAATGCCATTTTTCAAAACTGGTCTTATTTTTAATTTTTTTTTTTTTTTTTTTTTTTTTTTTTTTTTTTTGTTTCTGTATTCTTCACCTTAATTGTATCTATATGCAAAATTTGGGGAAGATTGAATGACGGTAAGGGGTTCAAAATTGGGGTAATAGGTGTGCGATGAAACTTAGAAAGCAAATAAATTTGACGCCATTTTTTTTTTTTTTTTTTTTTTTTTTTTTTTTTGGTTTCTGTATTCTTCACCTTAGTTGTATCTATGTGCAAAATTTGGGGAAGATTGAATCACGGGAAGTGGTTCAAAATTGGGGAAACGGAAATGTGCGATGAAACTTACAAAGCAAAGTAATATAAGACCAGTAAAAAAGAAAACTCCAAGTATGAAAGAACTATTTGAAAGGCTGAAAGGAAAATGTTATCGATGTAAAAGCGATCAGCATCGAGCTAATAAGTGCCCACACCAAAATGATATGTGCCGTTTCTGTTGGAAAAAAGGTCATATAAAAATAGCATGTTGTTCAAAGAAGGCGGAAGAACCACAGAGAATTTATCAGAACCAAGAAATAGAGAATAAAGAAGAAGAAGCGTACGAAATCCACGCTATATCGGGTAAATCAACAGATAGGTTTTTACTTGACATAATACTAGAAAGTAAGAAAGTGACAATGGAACTAGATACGGGGGCGGCATTGAGTACTATGTCATTAGAAGACTGGAAAACATTACAGATTAAAAACAGACTATACAGGACAGAAGTTGAATTGAAAACTTACACAGGGGAACGAATTAAACCTAAAGGTGTAGCCTTAGTAGAATGGGAATATAAGGGTCAAAAATGTATAAGTAAATTATACATAATAGAGGATAAAGTGGATCCTATTTTTGGAAGGGAATGGATAACGGAGGTAAAACTGGATTGGGCGGAAATAAGAATGATAGGTATGAAACAGACGACAGGACTCGACAAACTCTTAATTGATTATAAGGAGGTTTTCACTAAAGGGATAGGAGAAATACCAAATGTTAAAGCACACTATTACCTAAAAGAGGGAGCGAAACCCGTGTATTGTAAACCAAGACCTGTGCCGTATGCCATGAAGGTAAAAATAGAGGAAAAGCTGAAAAGACTAGAAAGGGAAAAAATTATAACAAAAATAGATTTTTCAGAGTGGGGTACACCCGTGGTCCCTGTCATAAAACCTAATGGTGCCCTTAGGCTCTGTGCAGATTATAAAATCACGGTGAACAAGATGGTGAAAGATGAACCGTATCCCATTCCTAGAATCGAAGACATATATGACTCTATGCATGGATCCAAATATTTTTGCACGTTGGACATCAGTAAGGCGTACCTCCATATGGTTATGGACGATGAAAGTGCCAAGATGCAGACATTAAGCACGCATCGGGGACTTTATAAAGCCCCACAACAATGGAACCGAGTGATGGATAGGATATTACAGGGAATACCAGGTGTAAGTTTCTTTTTCGACGACATTATCGTACATGGTGCAAGAGAAGAAGTCATACAACGATTAACAACAGTGTTTCGGCAACTAAAAGCTTATAATCTAAAGCTAAAAAAAGATAAATGCTTTTTTTTTTGAGAAATCCATTAAATATTTAGCCACATTATAGACGAAACAGGAGTACACACATCACCGGACAAGGTCAAGGGAATTACCAAAGCAAAGCGACCGGAAAATATAAACCAACTGAGGACGTTCCTGGGACTGGCTAACTACTATAACCGATTTATTCCGAACTTAGCCACCATTCTACATCCCTTAAATAGGCTACTACAAAAAAATGTCTCTTTTAAGTGGACGGAAGATGCTGAAAGAAGTTTTAAGCGTGTAAAGGAAGAAATAACAAGTAAGAGAGTACTAGCCCATTATGATCCTAGCAAAACGTTAATCTTAGCAACGGATGCCTCACCAGTGGGGCTGGGAGCTGTCTTGTCTATAAGAGATGAAAAAGGAATTGAAAGAACCGGGGCATTTGCATCGCGGTCACTAACAAAAAGTGAAATTAAATATAGTCAAATATACAAAGAAGCTTTAGGGATATATTGGGGACTCAAGAAATGTTTTACTTACTGCTACGGACAAAAATTCATAATACAGACTGACCACAAACCACTAATTGCAATTTTGGGACCTCATACAGCTTTATCTCCACTGTCAGCTACCAGACTTATCCATTACGCGTTGTTCCATTCCGGGTTCAATTATGATATAGAGTATAAATGTGCAAAGATTCATACGCATGCTGATTTTCTGTCAAGGTTTCCAGTAGAAATACCAAGTGAGAGAGAGGCAAAGGATGAAGCAGAACAATTCCAAATTAAACAACTAGAAATATTACCAGTGACGGCGGGGCACATAGCACGAGAATCAGCTAAGGAAAAAGACTTAGCAAAAGTTATAAGACTAATAAAGCAAGGAGAAAGTTTGCAAGGGGTAGGCTTGAAGGATGGAGAAATTACATTACAAGATGGGTGCTTAATGAAAGGGAGCACAGTGGTGATATCAAAATGTCTGCAAAAGCAAATACTAGAAGAGCTTCACTTAGGACATCTTGGGATGGTAAAGATGAAACAACTTGCGAGGCCATTTTGCTACTGGAGAGGAATCGATAGTGACATCGAAACGGTGGTAAAGCTTGATGATAAGCTGACAACCATATTAGTACAACTAAGAAACGCCCCATCAGCAGCCACGGGGGAGTCAGCGTATAAAAGAATGTTTGGGAGAGAAGTGAGATCGTACCTAAGCTTAATGAAACCGGAGCAGAGGAAAGAGGACGAAAACGAGACAGGAAAGAAGTTTAACATAGGCGATAGAGTGCAAGTAAGAGAATATAGGAAAATAAATAAGTGGTCGTATGGTAGGAAAAGAAGGTTCGGTAATTTATAAAGTAAAGTTAGATAATGGGAAATTGTATAGGAGACATGTAGATCAGATGAGACCTACCATACTTGGGGGGGGGGGGGGGAGATCTGACATATATTTGATTTGTTTACAATGTATTTTTGTGTCAAACTATATATTCTCAATAAATGAATTAATCGATGCTTGTTAATAAAATGTGTTCCTATTAAGTAAGATACGATAAGATCTATCAATAATTAATTGCAGACGACGCCCATGACTTACAGTAAGATATTGTACTGCAGTAAGCACCAGCATAACATTTTCTAACGAATACGTTCTAAAACAGTTATTGTCAAACAGTTATTGTCACAGGCCGCGCGAAGTTTTTTTTTTTTTTTGGTGGAGGAGGGAGGGGGGCAGCTGCTTTGTTGAATAAATAGTTCCCTTTTCTTGTTACCACTAGGAATGCCCCCCCCCCCCCCCCCCCCCAATCTAAACTGACTTAGAATGTGCCCCCTCCAGACCTAGAGTGCTGGATACGCCACTGCTGAATGTCAAAAGTCACAACTTGAAACGCACATACTGGAGGTAACAACAGCTCTCTTGTGGGATTCTTTAAAGAGCCCCGGTGTACTGACAGAGGATTTGGTAGTGATGGATATGATTATTGGCATAGCACGGCTAACATTCTAGAGTTGTAGGTCTAGAGGTTCCAGAGATATAGTGATGAGGTCAAGTCAGTTGAGTGAGTGGTCTTTGGGTTTTATACATGTTTATATACATAAAGACAGCCAAATAGATGCAATCGTTATACTACATCTTATAATAAATTTTTGATGAAATCTCTGTTTTAACTTACGTGTAAACACTAAACCAAAACGAGAATTCATCATGAGATGAAACGAGGTTAAATTTCTGTCCTTGTGATAAAGTGTATGGTGATTCCAAATGATATACAGCTTGCATCCAATGATCACGCCAAGCTGCGTTCTTATCCCCAGTCCATTCTGGAGCCATTGAAATCACTATATCACCTAAAAACATGGATAATAAATAAGTCTTGAAATGTTTTTCTTGAAATGTTTTTTATCATTATAAGTAATATGTGAGAGGGTTTAATTACCGGAAGTAGGAAAAGTGTGTTTGTACTCTTCTCAAATCATTATTTTAACACTGACATTTACACCTGGATCAATTCCCAAAGAGAAAATACTGACTTCATCGAATAAATGTGTAAAGTGGGTGATTCCTCAGTACTAATAATGAGGGGATGTAATAAGTGAAGCATAAGCAACACAAACTAAACTATGTTATCACTTGCTTACCAGGTAGGTGCTTACTCAAATCACTTATTAATATTGTTATTTAAAATACATAAATTTGACAATATTGTCTATAAAATGTATTTATCTCCAATAGGGACGAAAAGTTACTTTTCAGGGCTAGTTTATAAGTAATAATGTTGGTCTTTTCATCCCCGTTCTTAAAAACGGGGAAATAATGTAAAAACAGGGAAATAATGTAAAAACGGGATTATAATCCACGTTGGCCAACCTAATTATTTTGTAAATACTAGAGAATGAATGGCAAATATAGTGAATTGATTGAAATCAGGTTAGTAACACTGCTTTAAAACTCCCAGCTGTATTGCGAGTCATTCTACGATGCTTTGTTTACTTTTGTTTAGCTTTCGTTGAATTTTTTTTTTTTTTTTTTTTTTTTTTTACTTTAAAAGTGATTATTAATTGTTTTAAATAATTTATATTGTTTTATTTTTGTATTTAATTCGTTTAATAAAGAAATACAAATGTTTTCTTTATTGATTAAATCTTATACAGCGCTTTTTCTGGAGATAAAATTTTGTATGTACCTCGAGAATAATGCATTATTATTCCCTTGTTAGAATTATCTCTCTCAGCTACACATCGGGAGCTAATTGACATTAATCCCTCGGCTTCGCCTCGGGAATTAAAGTACCTTATACCCTCGGCTTTGCCTGGGGATTTAGTTGCCTTGATTCCTTCGGCTTTGCCTCAGGAATCAACTCTAATAATATCTTACATTATTCCCTAGGTGCATAAATAACTATTATTTTACACAATAGGTAATAATAAGTGACTTGAGTATTGATGCATTTGCCACATTACTTTCTCATTAATGTAGTATATATGAAGAATTAGATTGTGATGTCATTAAAATTTGGCATACAAAAGCATAATTGTGACATTTTAGTATTAATTTTAGCTCTAAATTTTAAGGCCGCTGCCCCTCAAAAGTGACGAATGATTAAAAAAATCAAGTTTGTAGACCATTTAAGTACAGATTTAACCATTATAAATCATTTTTGCGTGGAAAAATTGAACATCTTACATACTGATCCAAAATGTATACAACCACCTGTTAAATATTTTAACTTTTTAACCAAATTAAGATTTTAACTAAATTAGATAATATTATGATTCAGTATCACTATATACGTGGTGTGATCAAAAAGAATCTGACCTTAATTTTTATTGGCCAATGAAAGGAAGCTGTGGGGGCGGGGCTTGTACGGTTGCAGACATGCCTAGTGTGAATGCTCTGCAACACGAGTCAGTAGGCGGTAGGCTATTAATTAGTGAGCCAGTGCGAGTGAGTGTCGTCACATTTTTCTTTCTGACAAAATTACAGAAAAAGCAGAACAGCATTACTGCAGCAAATTTTGTTTCAAGCTTGGCGATTCTCAAATGGAAACAATCCACAAGATTTAACAAGTGTTTGGGAACGAAGCAATGGACACCACACACCGCTTCAAAGATGGCTGCTTATCCATGGAGAGTGAAGCACGGTCTGGTAGCATCCTGAAATGAGGCCGTTATTGAACAAGTAAGGAACTTGGTGATGCAGAATCGCCGAATGACGATCAGAGAACTTGTAGACGAGGTGAACATTAGTGTTGGGTTCGTTCAATCCATTTTGTCTGACGACTTGGTCCTCAGGAGGGTCTCAGCAAAGTTTGTGCCAAAATTTCTAACAATTGAGCGGCCATCTTTGATGCGGTTGTACCACTCCTTTACTTGTGTGGTGCCCATCGCTTCGTTCCAAACACTTGTTAAATCTTGCGGATTGTTTACATTTGAGAATCACCAAGCTTAAAACAAAATTTGCTGCAGTAACGCAGTTTGACTTTTTCTGTCATTTTGTCAGAAAGAAAAATCCGACGACACTCACTCGCACTGGCTCACTAATTAATAGCCTACCGCCGACTGACTCGTGTTGCAGACGTACAAAAAATTGAGCATTCACACTAGGCATGCCTGCAACTGTACACCAAACCCCGCCCCCACAGCTTCTTTTGTTTGGCCAATAAAAATCAAGGTCGGATACTTTTTGATCACACCACGTATAAACGAAAGATTTGTTCCGTTATGTCGGACCAATATTTTCATCTTCCAATGCAATTGTTAGAATGCTTCATCTCCACAAATGCAAATATCACTTAATATTTATCAACTTTCTTTCATTATGGTAGCAATATTTTATAGAAAATGGCTTGAATATTAAAATATTACTGAATAAATTTGATCTATAATTCAAAACTATATACCTTCCTTGTCCATATCAAGGTCCCACCACATAAGAACTGCATGAGCTGTCGAATCCATTTCAGAAATTAGACTAACAGAACTTGCATCTCTCTTGTTTAAGTTGCCCTTAGCAAAGTTAAAACTAAAAAACAAATAAATCAACTATTAAGATAAAAATAAAATAGAAGTAATAACGATAAATTAGATTAATGCCCTAAGACATATAGACCACATAAGTGTGTCCTTTGAACGAACCCGGGTTAGCCTTAAATCAACCTAAAACTGGATTTTTATGTTTAATGATAATAATCTATAGATGGATGTTGTAGGTGTAAGATGAAATAAAAAGCTTTACATGTTGTAAGGAAACGTTTCAACCCTTATTAACATCATCTTCAGTCCTTTATTAAATTGAGAAGTTCTGTGTTGTTATTAAATAGAAGTTGTGTGGATATTCATAAAACTAAAAAACATACTATCTGTAGGAGAGTGTCAAATGATTAATAATTATTATTTAAAACTTACTCAAGACTTAAAGAGAACATTTTCCAAAAAATTAATTAATCTTAAAACAATAAAATAAAGTCCAGTCATGCACCATGACTTAATGAGCAAATTTTCAAAGAAAGCTGCGTATTATTGGCTTATAATAATATAGGAAAATTTTGGTTTAGAATTTGGATGGGTAAAAAAAAAAAAATTGGTACACAGGGCTCTGGGGTACAAAAGTCAAAATAGTATTTACCCTTAAATATGCATGTCGTTGGAAGCTCTTTAAGAGCACAGTAATTGTTGTTATGTACAATTTGTCATATTTTCATATAAGAGGGAGGTAAAATGGAAAAAACATGTTTCTATGCTATTTTTGACCCTAACTTGTCAAAATTTGAAACCTAAATGAACTCCAAAAATTCTGGCCAACGAAATCATCCTTTCTTTTGATATTATTGACATTTTAAAATTTGTTTGAAATTTTTAAGTGCATCCTAAGGTGAGATATCGTCTGGAGTGATACATATATACATACATATATAGACATGCATACATAAAAAATCGGTCCGAGACAAATCAGACAAACTTTCTCATATACGAGTTTATAATTACTTAGCCCAGTGTTTCCATTTATTAGTTTTCAAATGTACATTTAAATATTATTAAACATTTCATCAAAATTCATCATAAAAATAACTTCTCCTGGGCGGGAAATCGAACCCGGGCTCTCTTGTCCGCGTTTTAAGCTAATTTCTCAGGAACTAGATTTTTCCTGGGAAAACGGCTTATATCGTTGGATTTGTATTCAAATGGACTACATTTTAGAATTTTTTAATCAAAATCGTCGGAACCGTTTTTGAGAAAATTTTTTTTTCATGTTTTTTCAGAGTTTTTGGGGGGTAGTGCCCTCAAAGTTAGAGCTAAAATTCATTTCTCGATTTCGCCTCGGGGTATGATTTTTCTGAACATGTATGCCAAATTTCGTCAAAATCGGCCCAGTAGTTTTGGCTGCAGGCGTCTGCACAGACGACAGACGACGGACAGACATTTTTTAAAAGCCACTTTTTTGGACTCAGGGGACCTCAAAACGTGTAAATCCATCAAAATCTCAAAATCGAATTTTCGCGCCATCACAATACTTTCTCTTTATATGAGAAAGTAAAAAGTCCAGTCATGCACCATGACTTAATAAGCAAATTTTCAAAGAAATCTGCGTATTATTGGCTTATCATAATATAGGAAAATTTTGGTTTAGAATTTGGATGGGTGAAAAAAAAAAAATTGGTACACAGGGGTACGGGGCACAAAAGTCAAAATAGTACTTACCCTTCAAGATGCATGTCGTTGGAAAGCTCTTTAAGAGTACAGTAATTGTTGTTATGTACACTTTTATCATATTTTCATATAAAAAGGGGGTAAAATGGAAAAAAAAAACACGTTTTTATGCTATTTTTGACCCCCTAAATTGTAAGAATTTGACCCCTAAATGAACTCTAAAATTCTGGCCAACGAACTCATCCTTTCTTTTGATATTATTGACATTTTAAAATTTGTTTGAAATTTTTAAGTGCATCCTAAGGGGAGACATCGCCTGGAGTGACACATATATACATACATACAGAAAAAAAAGTGTTACATTTTAGGAATCAATTAAGAATGGTCTAAAACGGATTTCCATGGAGAAAATTTTCAAAAATTCGCATTACAAAAATTTTGAAGCCATTGCAATAGTTTAATTTTCTTTGAAAATTTGCTAAAAACAACATTCTTTGAAAAATTAGCTAACAAAAAATAAATTTTATAAACCTTATCTTTACCTTACCTATACTAGACCTATTACCTAATACTAGATTTATACAAGAAAACTTAACTCTTCACACATGTGTGAAGAGTTGGTCAGTAGCCGATGTCTTCACAACTCTGGTATTATCATTTTTTTGATTAAATCACTATGAGAGTGTCTCTGTAAGTGTGAATCACTAGGACCATGGTTTAACATGTGAAAGAACCAATAGATTTATATATCACTTTATACAACTCCTCCTAATGTTTTTTTTTCTTTTTTGTTGTATTTTGAAAATACAAGGCTGACGAACTAAAGTTATCTAATATTAAAAGACAAGAAATATTACCTGAATACTTCCACAGGACCAGCTAGAATTTTAAACGAATCTTTCGGTAGCTGGGAGAGTTGGATATCATGTAGTGACGGAGAACCTGGACAATTAGCAATTGCTTCCGGGATATTAATAACACCCATATTTTCATTTTTACCACACTCCGAACTGTCTTGTTCCCACTTAGCACTTTCGTTATCATGTTTGGAAGAGTCACTCGGTAGTTTAGTGAGAATTATGTGTTGGGAGTTGTCTTTTTTTGAGTCGAAATCTTCTTTTGCAGTAATTCGAGGTACATGCCATGTCGTGCGCAGTCTATTATGAGATTCCAACCAATCACTTTCGACTAGGCATCCGTAAACTCGTCCTAAGTGTGGTATAACAATTGCATCTTCCTAAAAATAAAATAAAATAAACATATGAATTAACATATATTTATTTTAAACTAATGCAAAGTAAAAAAGTTCATTTGACTTTTTAAAGCTATCATATCTTATTTTAGTAAATTAATATTATATCCAGTTAAAAAAATGCAAAAGTTAAAATTTTAACAAAAATTATAAATAACTTTTTTATAGTTAACACGTTCAGCGCCGATGACGCAGACGTCTGCGTCATGACGAGTGTACACCCGCGCGCAGCGTGACACAGGTGTTGCGTCATGGCTCTATTCAAACACAAGGGGGCTTCAAAGGACCTGCGAGGTATAAAGACCCTCGGAAACCGTGCCTGCGCCACCGTAACAGTTCAACCTTGACCCTGGTAACACGAGCCGAGGACTTTTTCGCTTTTTTACTACTTCACAAAAAAAATTTTTTAAAGGTTTGTCACAGTTATATATTTATATGATTTGTTATATATATAAAATTACATTAACATTTATTTTAAATCTTTTCATTGATTAAATAGGCATCTATTACGAGAATATGAAAACAAAATTTGTATAATTTTTTTTCTTTTTTAAATAAACATATATCATATCCTAATCATAATACCATTTATTGCTCATATACAGTTTTTCTACAATTACAATGACACTAAAATTTACATGCAATTCAGCATTAGCTGTGCTTCCTTTTTTAAAAGGTGATTAAGTTCTTTTTTTTTTTATTTTTCCTCTCTACTATTAATAAAGATTAATATCAGATATAATAATTCAACTAACAATAATTTAAATAAAACAATTAATTAACAAAATAAATAACAAAATAAATAACAATGATAGAACAGAACAACAATAAGAATCTAACATTTTTAACTTACAATTTAAAAATCATTAAAAAAAAAGTATTTAAAATTTAGTTCAAACAAATTAATGAAAAATAATAATGTGAGGGATTAAGATTATCATTTTAAAAGGTACAATATTTGCATTGTAGCATTGAAATTACGGAGGAGGAAGCCACACATCCAAGTAGACATTCGACATTCTTTTCCATTCGGTTCTCTGTTTGGCCACCCTCATCCATGTAGAACCTCCACAGATTTTTTAAAAATCTTCTTCCCATTTCTTTTTGGGCTTACCTCTTTTTCTCTTATATTCCCTTGGGCACCATTCTAATATTTTCCTTGTCCGACGGTTGTCTTCTGTTCTTATTAAATGGCCTGCCCATTGCCATTTTCTTGAGCAAACTGTTTTGCCAATATCCTCTATTCCTGTAGTTTTCTGGAGCCATAATTTTGACATCCTGTCTCTTCTTCTGACTTTAGTCATACTTCTCTGCATGGCTCTCACTGTGACTCGTAGTCTTTGAATAGATTCATTGGTTGTGACCTATGTCTCCGCTCCGTATGTAAGAACTGGCAACACCACACTATTCCAGAGTTTACTTTTTTCTTGGTAGTTCACATTAGATCGAAAGAGTCTTCTATATTTATTGTATGATCTCCAGGCCATATTAATTCTTCTGGATATTTCCACACCATCATTACCATCAGCTGTCAATACTCTCCCTAGGCAAGTGAATTCCTTAACCTGTTCTACGGCTTCGTTGTTTACCTTGATAGTTCCATCATTGTTTATAAACATTGCCTTGGTTTTTGTTGCATTGATGTTCAGCCCTATTTCTTTAGTCACTAAGATGAGTTCGTCTGTCATTTCTTGCAGTTCACGACCAGATGTGCTAATCAGGATTATATCATCAGCGAATTTCAGTTTGTTAAAGTATTCTCCGTTTATTTTTATTCCTTTATAATCCCAATTTAATCTTTTTAATGCTCTTTCCAATACCAAAGTAAATAATTTTGCGGAGGGCACATCACCTTGCTTCAAGCCTCTACCTAGATTTACAATTTTTTCTTTTCCTTGGAATTTAATTTTAATTTTTGAATTCTTATAAATATAGTTAAATATTTGAAAGTATTTTCCACCAATGTTCAATTCTGTATAAACATATATATATATACCTATATATATGAGGCAGGTCATCTATATAACTCGTAATGGTAAAAGGAACTTGTTTTTATTTAATTTTTACACCAATAAGTCAAACATATTTACTTCTTTATGTTTTCTATTATTTATTTCTATTTTATATACTATATATTGTAATATATAATACATATACTTATAATACAACTGTATGCATTTAGTTATAAATTCTATGAGTCAAACTTTTTAAATTCTATTTATTATTGATTTCTATCCATTATGTACTATATATTACACTAGTTATTTAGGAACCCAGCAGCGTTTCACCCCACCAAGTCAAAAAGACAAAATTTCACAAAAGCTGCCAGTGTATATATACTGTAGGTGACAAGCTAGGGTTTTTGAGAGTCCGCAGTGTGGAATACGTACAAGCTATCTGAATATTTTTTTTAATATCTTTGAAGGCCGTGTCCTGTAGATCAAAATTAAAAAAAAAAGAAGTCGAAATCGGTCAAGTAGAAGTAGAGAAAAATAGGTTTGAAAATGGTAGTTTTGATGACTTCTTATTCTTCCTTCATTTTACGTTAACGCACCTACAGCCTAAACTACTGAACCGATTTTAACAAATGAGGGCTTTTTTGATACGTCTAGGGCCCTAGTGTATTCCTAGATAAAAAAAATTAGATAACTCATTCCTACGCTGAACGAGAAACCAAGGTAGCGAACAGTCACTTTAACATTGACGCACCTACAGCCTAAACTACTGAATAGATTTTAATGAATTAGGGCTTTTTGTATTCTTCTAGGGCACTAGTGCATTCTCCCCCCCCCCCTTACAACCCCTCAACTCATTCCTACGCTGAATGTGGAGCGAGAAACCAAGCTAGTGATTAGCGAACAGTCTAAAATGGGTAGAAACCAAGTAATGGTCATACAAAGTGGTGAGCCTGACAATTATACAGAGGCACACCAGTGTGTTGTGTAGTAGTTTCGTGCTTGTCACATGACATTTGAAATACTTCTATTTACGAGTTCATTTTTTGAACCTTTTAAACTTAGTATTATAGGTTTAGTTCAACCTTACTCTCTTGAGTTCAAGGGGGAGTAATTTGTTTATAAATACATATTTCTGTTTTCTATGATTTTATTTTATTATCATTATTTATTAACATCATGCTTAGTGACATATGTAAGAACCTGGCCAGGGGAGTGCAATGTGGCATTTATGCCGATGACATTACGATTTATGTTAGGCACAGAAACATTAAGCAGGCCATAACTATTATAGAAACTGCTCTAGAGTCTGTTAAAGAATGGTGCGATAAGTGGGATCTTAGGATTTCGGAATCAAAAACTGAGTAGACCATTTTTAGTCGACATCATAATATACCAGCCAATCTCCAGCTTGAACTCAACGCTGCACCCATTAGGTACAATCCTCACCCAAAACTATTGGGTTTGACCCTGGATAGGAAATTGCTATGGAAAGATCACATTGAGACCACTGTTGTAAATATTCAGAGCAGATTAAACTTACTAAAGAGCATATCTGGATCCAAATGGGGAGCAGATATTAGGTCACTAAGAACCTTTTACCTTGGTTTCATAAGAAGTAAATTATGTCACCTTTGTGAAATTTGGGGAGGTGCCTCATCATGCCATATTAAAAAAATCAGTAAAATTAAAAATTTTGCTCTCAGATACATTCTTGGTGTTTGCTCTTCATCTCCTACAGCTGCAATGGAAATAGAGGCCAATGTCATTACGATTAATTTATAAATTAAAAAGTGTACATTGAAATTATATGCCAAATATCGGACTTTACCACCGACTCACCCTTGTAGCAAACTTAAATTTTCAGCTGATAACAATTATCATTCCTTCAGCCACAGTCTTTATCTTTTATACAAACAAATCAATATTTCCCTTAATGCAAATACCATACCTCCAAGCCATCCTATACCTCCATGGGAATGGACCCGTCCTATAATACAAACAAAGCTGCCAAGTATATCTTCAAAAGCTGCCTCACTGAACGCAGAATTATTACAATGTAGCCTGCAAACAATTAATTTAGCTTACAAAGAGTACTCATTAGTATATGGGTCATTCTCCGAAAAAGTGCAAATTGTTGTCCAGAAGATTTTTTTCATTATCCGTCCAAGCTGAGGAGGGGGGGAAAACAGTTTAATTTTCAGGGCATTTAGATGTGCAAGATGGGAGTTAAAACGTAGTTTTGCTATTTGTTTATAGGTTAGAAAAAAAATCGAAAATACGAAAATTTTCATTCCCTCACCTTGTCCAAAACCTGACCCACACAGTTTAGACATCTAAAAACCCCATTTCTAAGCATATTTTCAAGGTGTAATCGAGGTTACGCCTAAGGAGGGTCCCCAAGGTGCCAACTATAAGGTCTTCAAGAGTTTCTTTGTTATTGGGTAAGAGAAAATCAACTTAAACTGTCTGTCCCATAAATTTATATTCATTCCCTCACCACACAAGTTTTGAATATTGGCGGGCAGTGGAAAGGGATAAAAAGACCGCAACAATACTGATTCATTTTCCTGCAGCTGATTGAACATTCCCGCACTTTTGTTTTCCCGCCTTTTCTTATTGTTTCGTCTCAGTACAGTGAAAAGTGTGTTTAGTTGAGACTGTGTTTTTATTGCTGATCATTCCCTCGCCTTCAATAAAAAAGTAAATAATTGAGATTTTAATTATTTTATTTATTATTTGTATACATTAGGCTATTCAACACATGTTTTATTTATTGTTTTGTAAATACAATTATTAGGAAAATTTTTAGAGGCGGAATACATTAAAAATTTCATTCCCTCACCTTTCATTCCCTCACCAATTTCTATTGATGGAATGAAATATTGGGCGAAGGAACGGATTAATTAAGATTATCTGTAAAAAAAAAATATATATATATATCTTTACTATAAATATACGTAATTAGATTTATCGATTAAATCATTAATCATTAAAACATTCCAGTGGAACCAAAGTACCTATCAGATTCAAATTCTTGGTGGGGGAGGGGAGCTATAGTATTTTTTTAAAAAACTACTACGTGCACCTATATAATCCACGTAAGAATAACATTTTTTTGATGTGCGCAGGACGCATGGTGCTAGTGGAGATAGTGGGGAGTATCAAATACCCTTTTAAAGGAATGGGGGAAGGGATCTAGGGAGGTATCTGAGAAAAAAAGTGTCGAGGAAAAACTTATTTTATGAAATACAAATTTATAGTGGGAAAAAACCATAACTTTGTTGTACACAATAAACACATTTTAAAAATTCTGCCACAACCAGGCACTATTTTCAATGATAGGAAAACCATTTTAAAATTCTCCTTTCCTTTGAAAGAAATAAAGGAAAAGGCATAGTAATAATAATGTTGTAAAATTATTATTATGTTGTACAGGTTGTTTATTTTTTTTTTTTTTATTGTTGTGTAATTTTATTTAATATTAAATTTTAATGGAAACTGCAAGATTTTTTTTAATCGAAAGTATAGCCTATTTTAAGAATAATGGAATTTACCCCTCTCAAAATTTGGGTGCTGTCGACATGACATCGCATTGGCATGGAACCAACTTAGTATAAGGACTAGTAAGTAGTGTCCTCATCAACTGTTTACTGTTAAGGTACTAATATTACATTGAAGCAATAAAAACCTTTACAGTCAATCCCATGCAAGTTCTCCATTGTCATGTCATGTAAAAATAAATGTATAATTTGAAATGTACATTTAAATTGATCTATTATTTAACTAAATGTGTATAATACAATTTATTTTGTTTTGTTTTTGTGGTATTTTTAAATATTTTATGAACATTGGTTTGATTTTTCTATTTTAAATTTCATAATATTTTATTTATTTATTTAATAAAACAATTAAGTTTCTTCGTTTTTTTATTACCTCTTAAATAAGTTTCTCCGAATAACTTCATTCCCACCCCACACTATTCATTTCCTCACCACATTATTCATTCCCTCACCTCCAATTTTTTTAAAATTTTCAATTGCTAGTGAGGAACATAAATTCCTGCTCTGCTGGGTATAAAGAAGTGTTGGGTATGTACAGAAGAGTAGTATAAGATGTATGGCTGTGATAAATTCAAACTTTTTTTTATACTATTTTGCAAGTTGAAATTTGCACAATTTGAGAGAATGACCCATATACAGACAGATCTGTTTAAGCAGGTATAGCTGCTGGAATTGGAGTTTACATTCCTTCTCTACAAGTTGAAATAAGTTTACCTGTTCCCTCCTCATCCTCTATGGATGCCGAATTATTGGCTATTTCTGCTGCAGTCACATATCTTCAAGATAAACCCGGCAATTTTTGCATCCTGTCTGACTCATGTTGTGCATTAGAAGCTTTAAAGCAGTACAAACCCCACGCTTATATATACCGAACTTCAAGTATACATATTATACTGCAACAATGCTTAGCCCATTCTGCTTTACTCCAAATATTAATTTTTCCTTTTATAAATGTTAAGGAGTTTTCCTGAAGTGGTATAGGTCTCATATCCAAAGCCTGTTTCGCTAATTCAACAGCTTTCTCATTGCCAGAGAGTCCACAATGAGACGGAATCCATTGGAATCGGATATTCCCTAGATTGGTCTAACGGATCTACAGCTAGAACATTGTACGCCATGCAGCAGGTAGCTACTGATATTACATCATACACTGGATGTCCCAGAAGAATACAGTCCTTTATTTCCTCTCTTAAAATCGGTCATCTACCAACCCGAAAACACCTTCATAGAATTGGCGCAAGCTCTTCTCCTAACTGCCGCTGCTGTAACTCTGATATCCCTGAATCCACCGTACATATATTTAACTGTCCCACATATTCTCAAAACCATCCATTATCTCTTCCTATTACTAGTGTCGATAACATAATTCATAACTAAAAAAACTGGCCCACAATATATAGATACTACTCTGAATTTATTAAAGGCTATCGGGAAACTATTCCTGGATGCCTATAATAAAAAAATAAAAAAAAATAAATAAAAAAATTATTATTATTTTATTTTATTTTTTTATGTTTTCTATGCTTCTACTATCAGAATGGTAAGTTACTGTAAGAATGGTGGTGAAGTTCTTTCAATGTCAAAGGTCTCGTAGTTCTCTAATCTCCATAGACCTTGTCAAGCTCTTAACTTCACTTTTATTTGACTCTAATGTGTAGGAATAATCAGTTTAGAGAATCCTTCCTTAGGAACTGTACAAAAAGTCATGAAATCTGACCAAAAACCACTTGTGTGGTAAGAAAAACACCCCGCCAAGTCTGTGGTCCAAAAAAGTTAAGAAATCAACTTTCTGTCCCGCCAAGTGATGTTGGCACTTTCTCCTGACCCAACACTGACAACTTATATACTTATCAGCTTCTTCTCCTTGGTGGTGTGCCTGCAGTACTACCCAAAGTTAACGGGTTGTATTCCACGCATCCTCTGCAAAGAAAGTAGTAGTTGCATGGGGTCATTCCTTGAAAGCTTAATTAGTATATTACTTTTTTCTATTTTATTTGCCTTTTGATAATGGGAAAGATGTACAGCAATGATCATTGTGGCATCGAGAAGAAGGCTCTTTTCGATGCCACTTTTATCAACACTGTTAAAAGGCTTTCCTCTCTAATATGCGCCTGCATATATTAGGCTATATGCACTATGAGGTGAACAACTTTCTTTCCACATAAACCTCATGTGGCAAACGTGAAGGTGAAACAAGAAATTGTATTGGTGTTCGAAGAATATTAAAATTACAGTTTCTGGAAATGGCAAGGCACACCGCCAAAGAGAAGATAAGTATCTAAGTTGACAGTGTTGGGTCATTAGAAAGTGCCAACATCACTTGGCGGGACAGAAAGTTGATTTCTTAACTTTTTTGGACCACAGACTTGGCGGGGTGTTTTTTTTACCACACAAGTGGTTTTTGGTCAGATATTTAGGTGTATAGAGAGAAACACAATATATTTATTAATTAAAACATTTGTGAGGCTGCTCATTTATAATGAGTTGCTAGTACACAGCTTACTAATCAATCTCTTACAGACAATAATACATTAACAAGTAACAATAGTTTTACAAAACATAATGTAGAGTCATTAAAATACACAGTCAACTTAGTAAAACAACTTAAAATTAAAATAATATAAATATAATAGACTTACAAGCTTGTTTAAAAAGAAATAAACAAATAGTCAGATAAAGTAAATGATCATTATTATCCATATATATGATTATTTATATATATGGTTATAAATGATATATGATTTATATAATATATGATTATTTATATATATGGTTTATACATGATATATGATTTATATATGATTATTATATATATATATATATATATATATATATATATATATATATATATATATATATATATATAATTTTAAATCTTAGATGATTATGTTACCATTAGTTACAAGTTGGTTTCATAAACAAATAAATATGTTTTTGCTGTAATTCTTATTTTTATTTCTCTATTTTCCTACAATGATATCTCTGATATTTTCCATTGGGCAAAGTGCTGTGAGTAAGAATTACAGGCTGAAATTTTTTGGCTTGGTAAGGATAAAGTTATTTGTTTGTGAAAATAATAATAATAATCCCTGGATGTTAATCTAAGTACATTATTGTGCATATACCTGGCAATAACCTCCAAGGAGTAATCCTCACTCCCTACATTATTGGGTTCAATGACAGGTAGCTATGTAATACTTGGCTCTTTTTGCAATAATGTTATAATTATTGGACCATAATAATGTTATAATTATTGGACCATAATAATGTTAGGTTTTTCCTTTAGCTCCTAACGGACTTTTACAAATAAATAAATGTTTAATTTTTTAAGAAGTCAAAGTTGTGAAGAATTTTTTAAACGGTGGACCAGATTAGGCGTTTCTCACATATCTGAATTCTTGAGCTTGAAGAAGTAGGTTTATCATAAATATAAATGAATAAAAATACTGCAACAATATAACACAACATGGTTTACACAACATTCTAGGTGTTACGGTGGTGACAGCGTCATAGTGGAAGCTGAGTTTCTTCACAGTTGACGTTCTTTTTCATTAGTACAACATGCTCTACCCTGAAGTTGCCTCTAGTATAAGAGGCGAAACGTCGGAAATATCATCCACTATGACGCGGTTACCACCGGAAGTCTGGAACTCCATTGTGAACACGACGCAACATGTCATGACGCATACGTATGCGTCAAATATGCGCCTGTCTAGAGTTTTATTGCGATGCGCAAATGACGCAGACGTCTGCGTCATAAAATTTGACCCAATTTTAAATGGGAAAAATAAAGTTATTAATTTTTTCCACAATTTAACTGTAACATAGGAGGTAAATTAAAGTCAAATTAAAAAAAAAAAATTGCGCCCGGGAAACAACACTTGTTTGACCAGCGGAGCTGAAAGTGTTAAATCAGTTATGTAGACTACTATCTATCTAGGTATACAGTTATCTGTGACATTGTTTAAATGGAGGAACTAGCTGAGGGACCACATTATTCAGGGTTCAACAAGTTAGATTTAAAGCAATCAATACACTTTGTATTTCTTCAGAAATAAAAGTTTATTTCTTCTTC
Source organism: Gerris lacustris (assembly GCA_951217055.1). Classification (NCBI taxonomy): domain Eukaryota; kingdom Metazoa; phylum Arthropoda; class Insecta; order Hemiptera; family Gerridae; genus Gerris; species Gerris lacustris. Next base: position 43,440,253 of record OX578286.1, read on the forward strand.
TACATGAACCATACCTATATATACATACTTATTTAAATGTTAAAGAAATATACTGACTGTGAGCAAGTTGCGTTTTGCATGATTAAATGTAGCAATTGCTCCTTCTCCTATCAGTTCCGTGTCGAAAACTTCAGTTATAAGCAAATTGGCTCTCTGAGGCAGATCTTTACCCTCACCCACTTCCAATTCAGTAGACCTTTTGCCGATAACACAAATTTTATCTGAAAATCCATTGGAGTGGATCACTTCTCTGGCAACACTCGCTATTGGAGAGAAAGCCTGTGAAGCAAAAAAACAAATTAGTAATAAAATATCTATATATAGTTCCAGTACACCTATATATAAGCCTGTAAAAAAATTAACCATACTTTTTTTCTTAAGCACTTTCTATTTACGAGAAAGCAGATGAGGTAGCAAAAATAGGAGCCTCTATTCCTTTCTGTGGACCGGAACCTGCAGTTGACTGGTTGAAAGGTCAGGTCAAATCAGCCATTAAGAAGTGGGTGTGGGATGAAGCAGATAAGGAATGGTTGAGCACAGAGGGATGCAGGCAGTCCAAGATGTTACTGCCGGAGATAAATAAAAGGAAAACCAGATGGCTGCTAAGACTGAGCAGGACCAACCTGAGAAATCCGGTTGGCGTGCTAACTGGACACTGCAGGCTCAGAAGGCATCTGGCATTACTAAATGTCCAGTGTGTGGTGAGGAGGAGGAAACAGCCTACCATTTTCTGGGAGTGTGTGAAGGATATGGGAGATTACGCTTTCATATCTTAGGGAATGGAGAAATTAGGGAGAGGGAACTTGAAACTCTCAAGTGGCAAGATATCCTCTCCTTTATAATCCAAACTAAAAGATTTGAGGATGAGGTGGAGGTGGTTTGAGGGGTGTGGGAACGTCTGGTGTTAGCAAAAAGGATCCAAAGATGGTCTGTTTGCCAGGCTAGGCCTCCCCGCCCTTACTACTACTACTAAGCACTTTCTAAATTATGCTATTTAAGATCAACAAATTTTTGAAGACCCACATTTTTTGAAGACCCTATATAAGCAATATAAATACTTTGTTTAACATTTAGTTACTAATATAATATTATAGATTAGATATTTTGCTTTACCTCACAAGCAATTATGCTGTCAGCTTTGAGCACTGCAGCCATCATTGAAAGTAATCCCGTACCAGTTCCAATATCCAAAACATTCACAGGCTTCCCAGCATTTCTCAATGAATTCACTGCTTTTTTCAACGCCGCATAGTACTTTTTATTCTGTTAGAAAATAATAAAAAAAAATTTAAAAAACATTGATAAGATAATATAATTTTAGGTGTTCTGTCAGATCGCTGACACCATTTCAATACTTGCACTTGAGGAGCAACATGGACAACCTTGAGCATTTGAGTGTTAAGACCTACACCAATTAACACTTGTTCACCATCAGAAGCATTCGAAAATATATTAGCTTAATCAATTGAACGTGTTTTGATCCACTGTGGGCCCATGCTGTACTAATGTTGCTGGCAGTTGGATCCCTAGGCCCTAGAGGATCCTAGCACACCATTCTGGCCCTTCGCCACTCTTTTCCTTGTGTCTCGGGAAGAACCCTTTTACAAGGGTCCGCCAGGCCTCACTGGCCTTTGTATCCACAGAGGATCCCAAGACAATTTTTTTAAAAGATTCACTTTTAAATCGTGCAAACTCATTTGGTATTATTTAAACCAAACACAGAGGTATTATAATTTAGTATGACACTTCTTTAGACTGTTACTCCCCTTATAACAACAGAAGTGTGATATTCTTTTGTCCAAAAGAGCATTGGACCAAACATCCCTTTTTTATAGTTATTTAGTCAAAGTCATTTATACTCTAAAACAACAGGGGAGTAACAATCTAAAGAAGTACCATTTAGTATATTATAATTCTCAACTTATTATAAGGTAGTATAATATTATTCATGTTTCTGAATTGGAAGAAGGGTTGAATGGGGATTATAATCTATGCATCTGCACAGATAGATAGATTATAGATTCAGATAGATAGATTATTAGTCATACACATAACAAAATGTAAATCCATCATAATCTCCAAATCGATTTTTTTTTTTTTTTGTACCATTACTTTTTCTTACCATGAATGTGAGAAATTAAAAACCAGATATTTTACTGAAAAAATCTTATCATATTCTTTATTTATTACTACGTAACAACTCCGCCCCTGGAGCCGATCTAGTTGGCTACAATTTTTATAAACACTTACCAGAAAAATGGATACAGATATTACAAAAGTTTTTCAACGACATTATGGTTTTAGAGGCCACTCCGGAAGACTGGTCAGAAAGTATCACCAAACTGTTGTTTAAAAAAGGAGATAGAAAAAACTTAAATAAATATAGAGGAATCTCACTAACTAATTGCGTGTCAAAAATTTTTACATCTATTATAAACCGTCGACTTATAACATGGACAGAAACGCGTAATTTATTACCGGAATCACAGGCGGGATTTAGACTCTAAGGGTTGTTTGGACAATATTTTCATTTTAAACGCCGTAGCACAAAATCATTTGAGATTACCCAAGCGTAAAGTGGTTGCTGCGTTTATCGATTTCAGGAAAGCCTTCGATAGTTTAAATCATAACTTAGTAATAGAAAAACTAAAATCCTTAAACGTGAGTACGAAAATATTGAACATTATTATAAGTATTTACGAAAAAGCCAACACTCGTGTAATGTTTAATACTTTAACGACAAAGCGGGTCAACATAACCAAAGGAATTTTACAAGGCGAAATATTGTCACCTTTAATATTTAATATGTTTATTAGTGACATATACAAGTTTTTCTCCAGCAAGGGGTATGAAGGTATAAGTATTGATGGCAATTCTTGTATTAGTATATTAGCATATGCAGATGATCTGACGATACTTGCCGATTCGATAATTCAATTAAACAAAGCTATGAAAATACTTGAAGAATATTGCCAATTAAACGACCTTACGGTGAATACGGACAAAACAAAGGTATTAATATTTTCTAAAGGGAAGCTTGCAGAAAACCGACCTAAATGCTATTATAAAGGGAATTTCTTAGAGGAGGTAAATATGTTCAATTATTTAGGGGTTTATTTCACTAGAAAAGGAGTGTTCGAGGAAGCTGCTAAGCAGGCCGTGGCAAAGAGTCGAGTCATGTCGGGGGTCCTAAAGGAAACCCTCGCAAAGATATCAAACCGCTCGTTTCAAGCTGTCAAACAAGTATGCAAATCTTGTATTCTCGGTGCATTACTGTACGCGTCTCCTGTCTGGGCCGGTCGATACCTTCACCAATTAGAAATCGCACAAAATTCCTTTTACAAAAACTATTTCTCTCTACAGTACAACACGCCTCATCATATAATTCGACAAGAGTGCCATCTAGAGCATGTTGCAGTAAGTTTTCTTCAACAGGCTCTCTCTTTCATCAATAAAATCCACTCACTTGACGAAAACTCCTACATGAAGAAATGTTATAATCGCTTACTAGTTTTAGACTCCACGCCAAATAACACATCGAAATATAACTGGATATCACAGATAAAACATATACTTGCGACAATAGAAATAGATACTAGTTTTGTTTTTCAATCCAGCTTTACCAAATCCGACATAAAATATTTAACTCAACAGTACAGTGCTAAACTAAAACTTGTAGACTTCGAAAACACACAATTATCGCAAAACCATGAGATTTACACCATACTTAATAGCTTCAACCATGAAGATGAGAATTATTTAAGCCCGAAATTCGATCTTTCTTACGCCGTTCAAAAGTTAATCGCACAGATCAGAACAACAGGAAATCTAGCTCTAAAGATAAATATACATGGCATATTATATCAAATTAATACAATGGAAACATGTACAGTATGTAACATGAATGAAATTGAAACCCTTGGACACATTATGTTAAGATGCCCTATTTACCAACCACAAAGGAAAGCGTTTATGTCAATGCAACTGACTAGTAGCGAGTGGAGCGTAGATACGAACTTAGCAATACTCTTAGGAATCGTATCTTCAAAACAAGCACAATTTTTATTTTATTTTGTTCAAAATATTTTGAAAATAAGGTCATTTATTTTAAATGAAAAAAACGTTATTGTTATTAATTAAGAAAAAAAGAGAGGAAATTTAAAGAAAATAAATAGATATATATATATATAAATAATAATAAAAAAATAAATAAATAAAGCAGTTGTTATTAATAATTTTGTTTTTAATAGAAATAATTAGTTATTATTTGAGTAGTAAATTAATTTCTATTATGAAAGGTATCTTTGTTTTTAGGGTTTTGTAGATTCTTCTCAAAACCCTTATGCCGAGGGTGATGTGTCCGTCTGTCCGTCGCTCTTTGGTTCATAGGGCCCGAACCGTTTAAGCTATAGAGCTGAAATTTGAAATACTGGTGAAACTTTTTGACCCAACCACAGGAAAAATATACAGAAGTTCAAAATTAAATATGCGCATGCGCAATTCGCAAAAATGTTGTAAACTCAAAAATTTATATTTTTTTTAATTTTCGAGTGGGGTATCAAATGAAAGCTGCTGAAGAGTAGGACGCAAATATATATATGCTTTTGTAAATTTTGCATTCCTTATTGCGTAAAAAAATCAAAATATACCCAAAAAAAATTTTCCCCCCCCCAACCACTATAGATCGGCTGGTCCTAAAATTTCGAAATAATTCATGCTAATGCCTTATTGTGGGGCGATGAAAATTCCGGGAGTTCATCCCAAATTTAAAAAATTGCCAATTTTGGGCGCGAAAATTTGAAGTGCGCCAAAAATTTTATTTTCTTAAAATTTTGAGTTGGGTGTCAAATGAAAGCTGCTGAAGAGTAGGACGCAAAGATACATATACATTTTTAAATTTTGCATCCCTTATTGGGTAAAAAAATCAAAATATACCCAAAAAAAATTTTCCCCCCCCCAACCACTATACTTCGGCTGGTCCTAAAATTTCGAAATAATTCATGCTAATGCCTTATTGTGGGGCGATGAAAATTCCGGGAGTTCATCCCAAATTTTAAAAAATTGCTATTTTTGGGCGCGAAAATTTGAAGTGCGCCAAAAATTTTATTTTTTTAAAATTTTGAGTTGGGTATCATATGAAAGCTGGTGGAGAGTAGGATTCAAATATATATTTGCTTTTTCAAATATTTCATTCTTTATTAATTTTATAAGTCAAAATATACCCCAAAAATTTCCCCCCTCCCCAACCACTATATAACGGGTGGTCCTAAAATTTCTAAATAATTCATGGTTATACCTTATGGTGAAGCGATGGAAATGGTGTGAAAAAATGAATTTTTCTAGTCGTTATTACCGATGAAAAACATTGTGACCCTCCGGGGGATCGAACCCGGACCCTTGAGATCGAAGAATAAAATCATAATTACATAACGGGCATGCTTAATCTTCTACAAAACCCTAAAAAGTACTTGGACGCAAGTACTTCCCTGTGATTTTTTGTTTTATTTTCTCTTTCTACTTCTTTCATTTCTTCAGTTTCTTTTTTCAATAAGATGTAAAATGTTTATAAATGAACTAAAATGTTAATCTTTAAATTGTAACCCCTTTGTATAAAGCATTAAGCTTTAAAAACAAATAAATATATTATTATTATTATTTATTACTACGTTTTTATTAGCTTGCTTTCTTGTTTGTTTGTTTGTTTGTTTGTTTGTCCAGTACAAATCTTGCAATCGATCTTTAACTAACTTCCCGAGTAGCTAGACATTTGAAACTTTTAGAATAGCTTAGAACACGATGACAATGCAACCATTATTTAACCATTATTTAACCACATTATTTTAATACTTTTAGCCATCTTTTAGCAGAATTTAATTAGTTTTCAGCACATTTTGCTGTATGGAAAGATAGTTCGGAAAAAATCCGCAAGTTATTTTATTTGTTTTGACATATCCCATAGTATTTACAATCTTCATTTTGACGGGTTTCAAATTTGTGATTTTTTATTAAGAGGATAACATTGAATGACAGCGAAAAGTAAACAAAGAAATAAATAAATTGACGTGTGACTCCCAGGTATGTTTACACTTGTGTCCTAGGTACAGGTTTAATTTTTCTGCATCTGTACTTCTTTACTTGTACACATTTTTCTTCTCTTACTGTCCCTACACAGGGGCATACCAATGGTTTAGATTCGGTGTTGGTGAGATCCGTTGTACAAAGATTTGTCCTTTTATAGGTTTAACATCAGCTCTCTAGATGGTTGTCATTATTATGTGTAGTAAATAAATTCGGAACAATGTATTTTTTTTTTTCACTAACATTATATATAACAATGACAGTTATATTATCAACATTACATACGATTCAACAGAAAATTTAAAACGTAGCATATAAAAAGTTCTTTTTATCTTGTAATTATTTGATTATTTTGACATTTCTTTAGTTCTAAGGTGCTTATTTAAAATAATAAATCCAGTATATTAAGAACTAATAAAATAAAAAAGTTGTTATAAAGGAAAAAATTAAATAGATATCCTAATTATTTTCTATACCTCCTGTGATAAAACTTAAAGAATTCAACTCAAGATTTAGTATTTATTGTGGCATCAATTCAAACTGAGTTGTTAATTTAAAAAGATTTGGCACTTGATACTCCTAGTAAATCTCTTACTAATAGCCCATTTGATATTTTAAGTTGATTGATTCTTGACCTTTCCAACATATATTTTTATACAATGTGTTAGGAGAATGATTATCTTTTGTTCAACAGACATAAAGAAACAGTATAAAAATCATTTAAATTATATCACACATTCTACTGTTACAAATCTTAATAATAAGATAAGGATGTAGAAAAGAGCAATATATATATATATATATATATATATATATATATATATATATATATATATATATATATATATATATATATATATATTATTATTATTATTATATAGAATATATATATTATATATAGAAGTGTATATATATATTAGAATCTGGAGCCCGGGAGTGAATCCGAAAAAACGACCAAAATCACCGTCACGCAAAAAGCGTCACGAAATCTACGGATGACGATAACTTGTGTAAAAGTTGACCGAATTAGTTGAAATTTGGTACACATGTTCATTTTACCAATGCCCAGGACAGGTTGGTTGGACAACGTTATCCGCCCAAGCTTTCACGCGCAACGCTCACGTAAACGTTAGCTTCAAATTTAAAATTGGAATTTTAGGACGGGAAAAAATTCTAACTTTTTCTATTTAATGAGAGAAACAACTTTTATAAATAATTTTTTTTAGTAAAACGAACACCAACTCTGCTGTGAGGAGATAAAGATCGCTAAATTTACTAAAGCGGACCTAAACATTTTAAATAAAGAAAACAACGTTTTTACCGATATCTTATGTTCCAAGGTAACGATTTTAATAAAACTTCATACACATCGTCTAAAGTACAATTGAAACAGGCATGTAAAATTTCAACCTGATACAAGCAGCAGTTTTTTTTACAGTGACGTGATATATTTTACAATTTTTAAAAGATGATGTCTTAAGTATGGGGTTTGTAGATAATATAGGTGGAATATTAAGAATGTAGAGTGATTCCCCCACTCCTATATTTCACCTGGTCTCCTTTCGTGCGCAATCACAACTCTTCTATCTTTCCATCTCTCTCTTACTCCTTTTGAGTTTGACAAGAAACTCGCTATTTATCCAAAAAACAAAATTTTTTTTCAATTATTGTTTCTATCATTGAGAAAAGTATTCGGATATTACTTAAAATGGAAAGTGCACCAAGAGAATCGTCAGAAATTGACTGTGTTACATTATTAACCAGTAAAACTGTAAATATATAAGTATAAATTGATGTAATAAAATAATATTGCTCATAAGCGGATCAAGGGATTTTTGTAATAAGTTTTACGTAATAATTTTACTAATAATAATTTTCTAATTGAGTCAAAAATATTTATTGGAACGAGTAGCTTAAACTTTTCGGACTTCAGGAAAAACTTCCTAATTTACTAACGTTTCGATCGATATTAATATTATTACCCATTCATTGGGCAGAATTTTTATTAAACTTCGCTGAAAGTAAAAAAGAAACGTGTTTATTATTGCAATTCTTGACTTACAGGTGAGTAAATAATTAAAAACAAGCAAAGTTGGTTTAGTATACTCATCTTTGTGTCAACAATAGCAACAATAAACATGTTTCTTTTTCACTTTCAACGAGGTTTACTAAAAATTCTGCCTTATGAATGGGTAAAAATATCAATATTGATCGAAACGTTAGTCAATAAGGAAGTTTTTCCTGAAGTCCGAAAAGTTTGAGCTCGGTTCTTTACCAAGATATGGGACCTCAAAAAAAATATTTTTAATTTTTTTTTCTTAAAAATATAATTTGTATAAAATTTTTGTCATATAATTTAAAGGCATGAAAATTAAAATTATATTTTTCTTATAGGAAATTTTGTCAGCTTTACAACGGTGCCAAACATTTTATTCTAGCTTTTATACTTTTGGTGCAATTAGCATTTTTATGAGCAAAGATATGTAATCTTAAAAAAATCATAAAATTTGATTTATATATATATATACATATATATATATATATATATATATATATATATATATATATATATATATATATATATATATAATATGTGAAATAACTAAAAATAAATTAATATCCCCATCAAAATTAAGCAGTAGATTTATATTCTAGACTCTAGATTTACTAGGTAGTAGGTAATTCACTTAGGTAAATTGACTTTACCTTAAACAATGAATAAATAATTTAAATTAAATATTCTCCAGTTAATCCCTTTAAAATATTTAAAAACTAACAGACAACTGACAAACAATGTTAGTGAAATGAAGTATCTATGGTACTCCCCATTTAAGAAAAGAAAAAAACTCACAGGGAAGTACTTGGGTCCAAGTACTTTTTAGGGTTTTGTAGATGATTAAGCATACCCGTTATGTAATAATGGTTTTTTTCTTCGATTTCAAGGGTCCCGGGTTCGATCCCCCGGATAAATAAATAAATAAATTGCATTTTTTCAGAACATTTTCATCTCTCCACCATAAGGTATAACCATGAATTATTTCGAAATTTTAGGACCAGCCGTTATATAGTGGTTGGGGGGGGGGGGGAATTTTTTTTGATATATTTTGATTTTTTTACCCAACAAGGAATGCCACATTTAAAAAATCATATATATATTTGCGTCCTACTCTTCAGCAGCTTTCATTTGATACCCCACTCAAAAATTTAAAAAAATATACATTTTTGAGTTTACAACATTTTTGCGAATTGCGCATGCCCATATTTAATATTGAGCTTCTGTATATTTTTTCCTGTGGTTGGGTCAAAAAGTTGCACCAATGTTTCAAATTTCAGCTCTTTAGCTTAAACAGTTCGGGCCCTATGAACCAAAGAGCGACGGACCCCCACCCTCGGCATAAGGGTTTTGAGAAGAATCTACAAAACCCTAAAAAGGATTAATTGGAGGCAGTTTGAGTATTATATAATTCTGAAATGCCTATCAACCTCCAATTATGTTTAAATTATAAAACTAATAATAATATTATAAAAAATATTGTATTCTAATTAGAATTCTGGGATAAAGTAGCCTTGGAGGTGACAAATCTTGATGCTTTATGCCACATATTTTCTATTTTAATATCTTCTATATATATAAAATTAAAGTTTTGTCTGTACATTGGCCTGAATTTTCATTTTAGACATTCCAAAAACCGAATCCGGCCTTAACTTTTTTCGTGTATGTATGTGGGTATGTGTGTGTGTCTGTCGCCCCAGTCAGACTTTATAGGCACAAAACTGGCTAAATGAAATCGATTAATTTTTTTTCCAGGGGTGAGGGCAAACATGTTGTGCAATTTTTAGGCTTGGTTTCATCTAAAAATATTGAGTAGAACCAAAGTTATTAACAATTTTATAAAAAAAAAGTATATAAAACATTACCTAAAAAAAATAGGTTGACCCGCCGTAAACAAACCCCACAGACTCACAAGGAGGAATTTATTTCAATACTTTTCACCTTTTCCAGGCTATCAGAGATTAGGTTGTGGGACCATCAAGGTTACTTCAACCCAATTCTGTTTTAATGTATACTGTGTACAGGAATTTATACAATAGAAGTGTATTTTGTAAAAAAAAAAAATACGTGTGGTGTCGTGGGACACCCGGGAGAAACGAAGTTCCTTACTCTTTTCATTAAATATAAATTATAAAATCGCTGTAATAACTACGTATATATGGTGGAGTTAGAAAAGAGACAACATTAAAAGTAACTAACTATTTGTACTAGCGGAGTTAAGGCAAAATTAAATGAAAATCTTTTTATTATCTTTGAAGCGAGCGTCTTTCAATAAATAATGTATTGTATATGTATTGAGAAAAAAGGTAATGATAAATTTATAGTTAAAGCAGATGGTTGTAGAACGAAAAAGAACTGTCCTCCCAGGCCCAGTCGGCATATTACTCCAATTAAATATTAAAATAAAAAATATAAATCATTAACTCACAAAAACTTCTACTTGTATCAGGTTGAAATGTTACATGCTTGTTTCAATTGTACTGTAGGTGATGTATACAAAGTTTCATTTAAATCTTTACGTTAGAACGTAAGATATCGGTATAAACGTTGTTTTCTGTATTTTAATTGGTTTGGTCCACTTTAATAAAGTTAGCGATCTTTATCACTTCATAGTAGTGTCGGTGTTCGTTTTACTAAAAAAAATTATTTAAAAAAGTTGTTTGTCTCATTAAATAGATGAAGTTAGAATTTTTTCACGTCCAAAAATTCCAATTTTAAATTCGAAGCTTACGTTTACGCGAGCGTTGCGCGTGAACGCTTGGGCGGATAACGTTGTCCAACGAACTTGTCCCTGACATTGGTAAAATGAACATGTGTACCAAATTTCAACTAAGTCGGTCAACTTTTACACAAGTTATCGCCATCGGTGGATTTTGAGACGGATTTTGCGTGACGGTGATTTTGTGACGGTGATTTCGTGACGGTGATTTTGGTCGTTTTATTTTGGATTCACTCCCGGGCTCCAGAACGTGCCATAAGGAACTTCGTTCCAAAAAAAATCTGAGCAATGAATGGTTTCAACTTTGAGAAAAATGTATTTTCTATTTTGATACAAAAGATGTATTGTTCTTCAGCTAATTACACTTAATATTATTTTTCTTTTACAGACCAAAACTCTCTGTCAGGATTAAGAACTATGGATTCTGAAACTCAAATAAGTAAGTTTTGTTTTTTTTAAATCAAAGATGAAAATTGGCAAATGTTTTTTTTTATTGAGTCCATGATAAGATATCTACAATGTAAAACCAACTTCAAGATGAATTATTTTAAAATTCTGATAAATAAACCTGGTTTTGTCTCATAAACTCAGTAACACTGCAGTTATCCAGCCACCTAGGAAAAGAGGGTAGAAAATTGGGCCGGCCCTCAATCGAATGTACTAATTTATATAGATATAATCTTTCAAATGTATAAATATTAAAAATGAACTCTTTTGACAAAGGGATGTAATCTCTTAAGTGAATAAATCAAAATCAAGCTAAATTGTACCGCCAAGCGATTCTCGACTGAAAGTATTGTGGTAGGTATAGTTTGGGTTCGGGCAGTGTTGCCACATTAGATTCAGATAACACAACAGTATGGATAACTGCAGATTAGCCAAGAATTTAAGTCAATAACACACTTTAAGACTATTCTGTTATTGGTTGAAGTAACCTTGACGGTGCTATAACCTTATCACTGGTACTATAGAAAAATCAAACAGTTGCTTAGACCTTAGACTAATGAATGTTATCACTTTCACACACAGGGGTGATGATATACCTTTGTCTCAACAACTGTTAGACAAAGGAACATCATCCCTGCCTAGTGATGTAAAATTCCCAGGAATTAAAAATACAGGTAATATTCCGTGGGAATATTCCTGGGAAGTTTCATAAATTCCCAGGAATTTGTGGTTTTTAGTAAAACCTAACATAATTAGTAGGCACTGACCACATAATTAATTATTTATTAATTATACATAAATTAAATCTAATTAAACTTGATTTATATATTATAAGAAGAAAAATAATTAATAATAACAATTTCTTAAATGTTTAGGAAATAAAAACAGGATTAATTCAAAAATGAATAATTTTTTAAATACGTACAATGAAAACCATTTAACAAATACATTGAAAGTCCCACAAACAAATATTATTTTGAAGCATTTATTAAAATATACATTTTTTTTAACGAACCGCTGATGACAATCTAATTATTTGTAAACAAAAAATAAATGGAACATTTATTAGCAATAATGGAATTAGGAGAAAACACTGGCAAAGAAGATTCTGATGTTGAAGCAACCGTCATTGGATTAGGCTCAATTAGGCTCTGCATAATAGGAATAGGCCTGGACACAAAAATGTTTTGTGAACTGGTACTTGGACCTCATTTAATTTCTCTGGACATTTTAAGCATTTTTTTATATGTTGTTCCATTTTAATAGAATTTAAATGTTTGTATTTTATTGAACACTATTTGCCTTCTACTTATCTTCCTTCTGTTATAAAAAAAATCCATTCAGTCCCTTTTTTCCCCCATACTTATATTTTAAAAAAAGTTTTAAAATATTTTAATAATTTTAACTAACAGTTTCTGTTTAAGATCAACGCACCACACAATTAAATAATAAAAACTAAACTACTGATTTTAAGATAAATAAATAAATTGTCAATGTAAAAACTGTTATGTAAACAGTCAAATTAATATCTTATTTCAATTATAAACATTCTTTAAAATAATTGTACATTATACAGGACTGTTTTTCAAAATAATTTTGTACCAATTTGTTTTTTTATTTAATTTAACTACAAAAATGTTAAATAATTGACATTTTTATAAATTCCTAATTTTAGGAAATATTCCCAAAAAATCATCGGGAATATTCCCAGGAATATTCCCATTTTTAAATTCCCTTCCCACTGGGAGTATTCCCGACTCACATCACTATCCCTGCCATATAAAAAAGTGTTCATATCCCTGTATCTTAATTGTTTATTAGAGGAATATATATTAGGTATCACTTCTTATACACAGGAGAGATGATATTTCTTTGTCTAAATCAAGAGACATCATCCCTACTATAAAAAGATCCTCATATGAATCATCGATATACCTCTAAACTTCCAATGAAATATTGTCATTTCTTATACACATGAGAGATCATATTCCTTTGTCTAAAGAACTGTTAGACAAAGAAACAACATCTCTACTGCATAAAACATGTTAATATCCCTTTATTTTGTTTATTAGCCTAATATATATTATTCCCTCTTATACATAGGAAAGATGATATTCCTTTGTCTAACGATCTGTTAGACAAGAAGTAGTACTAGTAGTAAGGTAAGGGTAGGACGAACCACGAGTAGTATCATGGCGAGGGATTGAACCCCGACCTCCTGATCCATTGATGGCTAAACAGACGTGGTCACGCTAGCTCCCTACTGTTAGACAAAGAAACATCTCTACTGAATATAAAAGTGTTAATATCCCTTATCTTGTTTATTAGACTAATATATATTATCACTTCTTATACACAAGAGATGATATTCCTTTGTCTAAAGAACTGTTAGACAAAGAAACATCATCCCTACTATAAAAGATCCTTTTAAGAATCGTCGATATACTTTAAAAAAATCCAATAAAATAGAAAGAATGTCAAACGTAAGAAAAGAGTTATACAAGTAAATAAAATTATTCTTACCCTATCAGTATCATGAAGCATATCGGCAAATGCAGATCTTGCTATTTCCTGATGAAAATCGTAATTCTCATCTTGAAATTCCCATTCAGTGTCACCGCTTAGCGGATTTAACTTTTGCACAAAAACACCGCTCATTTTCTTCTTGTGAATAAATTTCTTGACAAAAGACACGATATCCCAACACACTAATTTCCTGGTAACTACCTAATAATTTAACATACAAAAAAATTGATAAATAATAAAATTTTGAAGCCAATTTAAATCACTTTTTTTTCGGTAAAAGTAACATAATAAAAAACAAACGACAGAAGTACAATGTGCTACGTGATAACACTCATGCCTTCACTCAATGGATTTCAATGACATAAAACCATTTTTTTTCTCTTACGTTTAAGTTAGAACTGATAGATGTATGCATTTGATGATTAAAACATCACTAATTTAATTTTTAAAAACGATCGAGAGAGATAAAAATTTAAACAATTCAAAAGGTAAAAATTAAATTGTTTAATTGATATATTATAGAAAGAATAATAAACAAATTACGCAGAAAGTTTGAACTTCCCACAAGGTTATAATCAGTGTTGCCAAAAATAAATTCGACATTTTATAAAATACATTATAATTTTTAGAGTTTTTCCTCTTTTTAAGGTTGGTAATAAATATGCACGAAGTTGGTAATAGAGATGATTAGTGTAACGTCACAACAGCTTTCGAAAATTTAACTCAGTGTTTGTTATGTTCCTTTCTCTTATTACCTCTTATCAAACCCATGTAAAATGAATGGGAGAATTTTCTCAAATGTTTAAATAATTAATTATTAAATTATTATTGATTTATAAGAGTTTTCACCCTTTGAACATTGTTGTACCAAGTCTTTTTTAACGAGTGTAACAAAGAAAACATTAAAAACTTTCGTTTCAGTTATTTAAAATGAGTATTTGTGTGAAGGGTCATATCATCGAAAAAGCTATTTGAGTTATTAATCTTTATTCTTGATTTTTTGTATTTCCTGTTGCCATGTAAATTCACAGGGTGTGTTCGTGTTCATATTGTGTGTCCGAAAATAAATTTTCCTCAAGTTTTGAAGCTCAATGAAGTATACTCAGGGTACAGGACTTGTAGAAAGATAGTGATACTTAATCTGCCAGGTAATAAAAGATTATTTGCTAATAATATTTTGTTCCTGGTTACTTACAATGTGCATTATATTTAACCGATGTTGGAACATAATTATATACTATACAATAGATCACTGACCAGCCTAGGAAAAAGACGTTGATGACGAGACAAAGAGCAGACTGTTATTACTATTATTATTTGTGTATTTTTTGTTATCTATATTAACGAGTATAATAATATAAGATATGAGTGCCTCGCATGTATACTTGTTTAAAATTTTGATTAAAAAACTAATTTAATACATCAATTTAATATTACTTAAGTACTCTGACATACTTTTACGAAGAATAACTTTGTCCTCCGAAAAAAATGAAGTATAGATGAAATTTCCATAACGCTCGAGAAGGTGGAAGACATAATATACAAACTAAAATAGAAAAACGATTTAAAAAATAAACAATAAATAAGAACGGACCCGGACGGTATCACCACAATAAAACACACTCACAATAATACTTTTTTAAGCCACTAGAACGGCAATTTTTAATGTTTTCTTATCTTACATTGTTAAAATAGACTTAGTATAATAACGTTCAATGGTTGAAAAGTCTTATAAATTAATAATAATTTAATAATTAATTATTTAAAAAGTTGAGAAAATTCTCCCATTCATTTTACATGGGATTGATAACAGGTGATAAGGTAAAGGAACATAACAAACCGAATCGAATAAATTATCGAAAGCTTACGTCATCTTGTGACGTCATTACTAATCAACTCTATTGCTACTGTAAGGCAACCACATTTATTCCAACAAAAACTACGATATGGCAACCACATTTATTCCAATAAAAATAAATATTTGTTTTGATTTGTGGTCTTTAAATAGATATAATAACTTATTTAAATTATATTTAATTAGTTTTTGCTTTTTTCTTGTAAGTATACAATTAAGCCCGTTGCCATGAACCCAAAAATAATCTAATTATAATAAATAGTCTAATTACATATAATCCATCTAATATTAAATATTACGCTTATATACCAATTTTGTGTACCTTTTAATTGGCAATGTAATTGGGGCAATGGATAGCATGATTGTTTCATGATCCGGAAGTCAGTGGTTCGCATCTCACCTGAGAGAAAGATTTTTTACAGATAAATCTTTCACCAGGATTAGTCTCGAAACACAAATTCTGTTTCATTACTTCCGTCACACAAATTTCATTACAATTAATCTGTAAAAATGTTGGAATCTTGGACGAGTCTCGAATCGCAAACTTCGTTACACGATGGTCCCTATCTGAAAAAATTCACTCTACCGCCGCCAAAGAAGTTTCACTTCAATAAAACTTCGTTACACGATGTCACTATATGAAGAAATAATTAAAGCAATGTTTATATCGGTGTATATATTGTCATTTGTCATTTATACTAGTGGTTCCTAACCTTTTGGTAACCACGGCCCCCTTAAAATCTCCAAATATAATATACAGATAGTACCCTAAATACCTTACGAGGCCCCCTGGGGGGCCCCGGTTAAGAACTGACGCCGACGCCGCACCTCGAAATGATGAAATGATTTGTTATTGCTACGGTAAGGCAACCACATTTATTCCAACAAAAACAAATATTTCTTTTGATTTGCGGTCTTTAAATAGATATAATAACTTATTTAAATTAATTTAATTAGTTTTTAGGGTTTTGTAGATACTTCTCAAAACCCTTATACCGAGGGTGATGTGTCCGTCCGTCCGTCGCTCTTTGGTTCATAGGGCCCGAACCGTTTAAGCGAAAGTACTGAAATTTGAAACACTGGTGCAACTTTTTGACCCAACCACAAAAATATACAGAAAAATATACAGAAGTTCACATTAGATTTCCGCATGCGCAATTCGAAAAAATGTGGTAAACTCAAAAATTTATATTTTTTTTAATTTTTGAGTAGGGTATCAAATGAAAGCTGCTGAAGAGTAGGACACAAATATATATATGATTTCTTAAATGTTGCATTCCTTATTGGTTAAATAAATCAAAATATACCCCAAAAAAATCCCCCCCCCCCCCAACCACTATAGATCGGCTGGTACTAAAATTTCGAAATAATTCATACTAATACCTTATAGTGGGGCGATGATATTTCCGGGAGTTCATTCCCAGGTTTTAAAAATTACTAATTTTGTGCGCCAAAATTTGGAGTGCGCCCAAAATTTTATTTTTTAAAAATTTTGAGTTGGGTATCAAATGAAAGCTGCTGAAGAGTAGGATACAAATATATATTCGCTTTTTTAAATTTTTAATTCTTTATTAGTTTTATAAGTCAAAATATACCCCCAAAAAAATCCCCCCCCCCAAATTTTATATAATGGCTGGTCTTAAAATTTTGAAATTATTCATGGTTACACCGTATGGTTGGGCGATGAAAATTTCCTAAAAAATGAAATTTATCTTGTCGTTGTTACCTATAAAAAACATTGTGACCTCCCGGGGGATCGAACCCGGGACCCTTAGGATCGAAGAAAAAAAATCATAATTTCATAACGGGTATGCTTAATCATCTACAAAACCCTAAAAAGTACTTGGACGCAAGTACTTCCCTGTGATTTTTTACTTTTTTCTTGTAAGTATACAATTAAGCCCGTTGCCATGAACCCAAAAAATAATCCAATTATAATAAATAGTCTAATTACCTACATATAATCCATCTAATATTAAATATTTCGCTTATATACCAATTTTGTGTACATTCTAATTGGCAATGTAATTGGGGCAATGGATAGCACGTTAGCTTCATGATCCGGAAGTCAGTGGTTCGCATCTCGCCTGAATGAAAGATTTTTTACAGGAAAAATCTTTCACCAGGATTAGTCTCGAAACACAAATTCCGTTTCATTACAATTTATCAGTTAAAATGTTGGAATCTTGGACGAGTCTCGAATCGCAAACTTCGTTACACGATGGTCCCTATTTGAAAAAAAATTCACTCTACCGCCGCCGAAGATGTTTCACTTCAAAAAAGCTTTTAATAGAGTAAAAAGAGCACATCTGTAAGTAAGTTATTTTACATCTTATTTGAGTTATTTGTGATAATTATTTGTTTTATCACCTATAATGTATACATTTGTTGGCTTATTAATGATGCTACTAATATATGATAAGGTTAAAAACGGTTAAAAAAGCTTTTAATAGAATAAAAAGAGGAAAAAACTTTAAAATGCTTACAGAACTCAAGTAAACAATGGTTTGTTGAGCCAGAAAAGATAACCTGACGAAAAATCATGGAGGGCGCATGACGTCACAGCAACCTTTGTCACTTTTACGTAACCTCTCTGACGCAACGTATACGTCGCGTGGTAAAGAAGAGGAATTCTTCAGAACTATGAGACGCGCATGCGCAATGAATACAAGTACGTAAATAATCACTTTCTACGCATCTAAACAGAGATATAATTGTTTATATTTCGTATCAATCGTAGATAAACGTTGTTTTCTTTATTTAAAACGTCTAGGCCCGCTTTAATAAATTTAGCGATCTTTATCACTTCATAGCAGAGTCGGTTTCGTTTTACTAAAAAAAATTATTAATAAAAGTTGTTTGTCGCATTAAATAGATAAAGTTAGAATTTTTTCCCGTCCTAAAATTGCAATTTTAAATTTGAAGCTTACGTTTACACGATAACGTTGTTCAACGAATCTGTCCTGGGCATTGGTAAAATGAACATGTGTACCAAATTTCAACTAAGTCGGTCAACTTTTACACAAGTTATCGTCATCCGTAGATTTCGTGACGCTTTTTGCGTGACGGTGATTTTGGTCTTTTTTTTTGGATTCACTCCCTGGCTCCAGAACGTGCCATAAGGAACTTCGTTCCAATAAACATTCAAAATAATTTGATAAATTATTATTTTAAATAATCAATGGAGGGGGGGGGGGGGCTTGCTCTCATTAATGACCTCTTCCCCTATAAAGAAAAGTTTTTAGACAGAGAATTTAAACCAAATTATGTTCTAAATGTTTTATTCATTCAAATTAATATACACGTGAAAGGTATTTATGGTTCTTCAAAAGACTGTACAAGGTTCAAGGTTCTAAAAATGCTTTCTAAAAGTCGCTGAGAAGATAAATTTGAAGCTCTGTTTAGAATTGTTATTTTTGCGCATATTTTTTATCTTATCAATAACTACACTATCTCTTATCACTATTTTCAACTGATTTAACTTTTAATTTTTCAAATTTGTTTGATTTTTTTTTTAATTTATCGTGTTGTTTGATTGATTTTACCATACTTTGTGTTGTTATATGCGGCTGATTTTTTCGTACTGTTTTCTCCTATTAAACAATAATTGTGGATTTGTTAAGAACATTTCGACGATTCTATTCAAGCTTGGGAATGTCTTGGAAGTTCGGTTTATTGAAGTCAATGAATGATCCCAGTTTACAATTACATAAGGACGATCATATAATTGTAATTAAAGATGCTTACCCTAAAGCCGAAATGCATTTGTTGGTGATTTCCGTTTTGGATATACCGGATTTAGCGTCTATAAAGAAAGAACACCTCGGTCTGTTAAAACGAATGGACAGGTGCGGACGTGATATGGGAAGGAAACATGCCGACGGACGTAAATTCAAGTCAGTCTTAATGCGACTAAATTATTGTCATATTTTTATATATTTGAGATGCTGAATTGAACTAGTTAAAAAAAATAGTACATAGAATTTGGTCTACTACAACAATTTCAAAATCTTCAAACCCTTTTTAAAATTTTGTTGTTCTAATTACCTTTATCTAGATCCAGTAGGATTTAAGCTTCCTTCCTTACACTTTGGGAAGAGCTGCAGTATTAGTATAAAGTAATCTTTCCTGAGGTGTAAACTCTGGTTAATGGACTCACCCTAGCTGCTTAAAACTGAAAAATCCCTATAGGTAAGAGAATTGTACGGTGCTGCTTAAGAAATCGAAGTACAAAATTAATTTTTTTTGTGTGCTTCGCTCATTTTCTGAAGAAAAACAACCCTGCTGCATAAAGACCAGAAAGATGTCCAAATCGAAGTACAGAATTCGATGGCACCGTACAATTTACTTTAGCCTAATGCATTTTAGAACCTAATACAATTGCTCTGGGGGCTATATTTAATTTTCCTCAAATTTTAAGTAAAAATTTAGCCTGCGTATTATACACGGGGTGAGATTTTATGGTAATTATTTTCTTTTAGTCCATAAGAAAGTTAAGTTGAAGTAATATAAGTACTATCACAAAACATTTTAATCTTGATTGCTTTGTCTCTGAGCACTCACTCTTATGCATTTTGCTGAGTCCTCCAACAGAGTGCTCTGCCTCGACCTCCGACAGTGTCGGTCCCAAATACAAATAATAATGTCGCTTCACGACAGTTTTCACTCAAGTGCATGTCTCCTAAATTCTCCTCTCTCTATTATCAATGTGTGCTTTATTTA
This sequence comes from Gerris lacustris, assembly GCA_951217055.1. Lineage (NCBI taxonomy): Eukaryota > Metazoa > Arthropoda > Insecta > Hemiptera > Gerridae > Gerris > Gerris lacustris. The sequence goes on from OX578286.1 coordinate 43,460,653, forward strand.
CTTGCACCTCCTCTTATTTCTTTTTCAATCGGATGTCCTTTTCTATGCTTTGATGATTTATTTGATATGGTGGTGTGTCACCGCATCCCCAAGCTTCTCCTAAGTGGCAGATTTACAAATACTAAGTTGTGACCTCTCTTACTCTTCACATTTCTGACCTATATAGAGATACTTAATTTAACAATATTGTACAAAAACTGGAAATTTGTCTTCATAAGTGGTTCTCTTGATTTCCATTTGAGTCACAGGGGATTGCAGCCTGTGCTTTTAACAACTGTCTATTCTCATCTGTTTCAGCACCGCAAACAGCTAATTATTCTTTCAAGGTAGCAGAATGATTCAGAATACATTATCAATCTTACTTTGACTTAGGTATTTACTTAGGTGGAACATAGGACTGTTTGATCTGTCCCTAACTCTTAACTGCTTTTCTTGCCTCTCTCCAATTCTTCTCGGAAGATGTAGCTTTTGTTGGCATTGTTTATCTAAATTCTTACCATTAATTCTCTGTCGTGAAGCTCTAGCTTCCACTTCTAGGTATCTCCTCTTGTTTTGGTTTCCATGTCCATACACCTTTAAGTTAGTAGGCATAGAACATCTGTCAATTCTGACTGTTTGAGTCTGCAGGTCTGTTCAGGTTCTATTGAATTCTTTATGTAACCTCTTACTCTCAATGCTAAGGTGTATGTATAAGAGTACATGTTATTTGAAAGAAGTAACAACATAACAAGAACAACAACCATAACAGAGAGCACAACTTAGTATTTTTATAAGTTTTTGGTAGTATTCATACTACGGAACGTTTAAATTTTAATTTTAATCAAATTATAACTAGGCATCGCGTGGCTCTATCATTGAAGCGAGCGTATAGTAATAAATATGTATTAAATATTGAAAAAAATAGATAATCATGAAGAGTTGATAGATAATGGGTATAGTAGTAGTACAGCGGCTAGTAGTAAGGGAACCACCCCGCATTCTTACTATTCCTCTAACCACACATCTCCTTTTCAAATACTATAAAATGTATCACTTTGCTACAAAAAAAAACCACTGCTCGTATCAAATTGAAATTATGCATGCCTGTTTTAATTGTGCATAAGATGGTGTATATGAAGTTTTACTAAAACTAAAATCGTTACGTTAGAACGTAAGATATCGGTAAAAAGGTTGTTTTCTCTATTATAAACATTTAGGTCCGCTTTAATAGTTTTAGCGATCTTTATTAATTCATAGCGGTGTCGCTGTTGGTTTTACTAAAAAATGTTATTTGAAAAAAATGTTCGTCTCATTGAATAGGTGATGATAGAATTTTTTCCCGTCTTAAAATTCCAATTTTAATTTTGAAGCGCACGTTTTCACGAGTGTTGCGCGCGAAGGCTTGGGCAGACAACGTTGTCCAACGAACTCTTCCTGAGTATTGGTTAAATTAACATGTGTAACGAATTTCATCGAAATTGGTAAACTTTTACTCAAGTTATCGTCGTACATTTCAGAAACACAGATACGGATCATATTTCGTTGAATGTAGGAAGCTCGCTACGCTCGCTTCAATTACTATTTACAAAGGGAAACAGACAGAGAAAAATAGACTTCACCGCCGGGACTCGAACCACGGACCTCCCCCTCATATCCAGCGTGTGGGAGCTCTAACCAATTAAGCTATACTGAAGAATAATTTCCTCTGACGATATCGATTCCTAATCCCGAATTAAGCTTTCAAATTTATTCTACAAGCCTTAGAAGTCAACAAACGACAATAGAACTAGACCGAGAAATACGCTTGTAATTATAAATTAGAACCTAGAACTTCAACTTGATCCCTAAAGTTATTAAAAAAAAAAAGTATTAATAGTTTATTTAATCATTTCAGAGTTGGATATCATGCAATGCCGTCAATGCTGAGGCTTCACTTACATGTAATCAGTGACGATTACAACTCACCTGCATTGAAAACATTGAAACATTGGAACTCATTCAACACAAGATTTTTCCTACCTTCTATAAGTAAGAATTATTCATTCTTATATAGTTGTAGTCTCCTGTAATATTGATACTATAAAGTATTGGGTCATAAAGGGCTAAAGATTTATTTTATAAGATTAGCTTTATTTCTTCCCTTTGGGGATGTCATCAAGCCTGTTATACTCTCATATTTTAATTTCCATTAAGGTTAGTAGATGAATAATAATAACGAAAAGCCTCTCCACAAAATGAATGTTTACTTCATAGTTTTCATCCTCTTGGCCATCATCGGTGCCGGTAAAAGGTAAAGAAAAAACCCGACATTAGTCTTATGAGAGACTAATAACAGAATTCTTAGTAAAAAGGTTAACAATTGCTTATTTTTTAAAAAAAATAAGTTACAAATAACCAGTGGCGCACCCAGGATTTTTTTCTGGGGGGGGCTAACCCTGACTCAAAGATGTAATAGTTGTGACCGGGGGGGGGGGGGGGGGGGTAAAAGTAATAGTAAGAATCAAATTAAAAAGTAAAAATTAAGTAGTAAAATTGAAATCGTAACTTTCTTAATATTTCTATGAGCCAGTTTTAAAAAATCGGTCCGAGACAACTGACAAAATTTCTCTTATACGAATTTATATAATATTACTTAGTTCAATGTTTTCCATTTACTAGTGTTCGAGTTTTCGTTGGTACATAATTATTAAAATCTAATATTTTATCAAAATTTATAATAAAAATAACTTCTCCTCAAGAAAAAATCGGACCCGGCCTCTCTCCGACCGGGTTTAATGCTATTTTCTCAGGAACTTGAATTTTCCCGGGTAAACGGCTTATTATCGTTATAGATTCGTATTTAAATGGACTACATTTTCAAAATTTTTAATCAAAATAATTTTTTTCAAGTTTTTGCAGAGTTTTTGGGGGTAGCAACCCTAAATTTGGAGCAAAAATCATTTCTCTATTTTACCTTGGGGTGTGATATTATGTGTATATAGGTACTAAATTTCGTCAAAATCGGCCCCGTAGTTTAGGCTCCACGCGTCTGCACACAAAACAGACATTTTTTAAAAATCACTTTTTTGAACTCAGGGGGCCTCAAAACGTGATGAAAATTCGATTTTGATGGATTTACAAAATCGGATTTTCGCGCCATCACAATACTTCTTCTTTATAATATGAGGAAGTAAAAAACTCATAATTTGTTTTCTTCACGAGTATATTTCGTAAAAGTAAATAGTATTTTCTTAAGTATGTGTATTTTCTTGTGGGTTCTGAGGGGGGGGGGGGGGGGGGGGCTTTAACCCCTTCAGCCCCCCGTGTGTGTGCCACTGAAAAACCAAATAGTTATTGTTTTAGTGACTAGAATTTAACACAAAATAGAGAAAAAAATCCGAGGTAACCTACTACATATCTGTTTTATATTTAAAATGAACTTTTTTGATAAAGGTTTTTTTCGAGGGATCTTTTTCATATCTTTATATAGAGGGGGAGAAAAAACCATATCAAACCAAAATCTTAATAAGGTATCATAATGGTATCATAGATAAAGATAGGGTTGGGCCAGGGGGTGTCCGTGTCACATGCTCTATTCTCCCTGGATAAGACAATAATACTTTAATCTTATCATTATTTCTATTCCTATGAAGGCAAAAAAAAAAAATCTTTTAACTCAAACTTAAAATAATAGAAACTTCATTTAAATTGTTTTTATTGATTAATTGTCATTTTTTTTTATTATCTTTCTTCTCTACCGCAGCCCTATATAAGTTGATCTAGGGTGCTCTGGGGGGGGCTTCAGCCCCTTCAGCCCCCCCCCCCCCGTGGGTGCGCCACTGCAAATAACAGACATAATGACGTTCCTATGTTACTATTATTTTATGCGCAACATATTTTTTGTATTTGTATAGGTGGATCCTCTTAAGGGTAAAATTCAAATAAAAACAGTTACTTAAGGCTCTACCGCTCTTTGAGGTTAGGAAAAACAGTAAAATTACAATTATTCTGGTTCTAAGCAAGATATCAAAATTCTAATCACAGGCTTCATTCCTAATTTTAATTCTGCACAATTTGAGCCCTATTTCAACTTTCTATGATAAATAGTACAGGCGGCATTTCAATATAACGAGTTTTATCGTTCCTTAAGTGAAGTGGTATCCATCGCCATATAAAGGGGTAGTTTCTTAGGTGAAGTGGTATCCATCGCCATATAAAGGGTTAGTTCCTTAGGTGAAGTGGTATCCATCACCATATAAAGGGGTAGTTTCTTAGGTGAAGTGGTATCCATCACCATGGATGTGTTTGATAGATAAGTGTCATTTGGGTGGATTCCTATGTTCTAGACATTTTTTGGTTCTAGCCATTTAAAAAGCTGCTTAAGTAAAGTGGCGTCCATCGCCATATAAATGGGTAGCTTCTTAAGTGAAGTAGTATCCATCGCCATATAAAGGGGTAGTTTCTTAGGTGAAGTGGTATCCATCACCATATAAAGGGGTAGTTCCTTAGGTGAAGTGGTATCCATCACCATGGATGTGTTTGATAGATAAATGTCATTTGGGTGGATTCAAATGTTCTAGACATTTTTTGTTCTAGCCATATAAGAAGCTGCTTAAGGCTCTACTGCTCTTTGAGGTTAGGAAAAACAGTAAAATTAAAATTATATTGGTTCTAAGCAAGATATCAAAAATCTAATCACAGGCTTCATTCCTAATTTTAATTCTGCACAATTTGAGCCCTATTTCAACTTCCTATGATAAATAATATACAGGCGCCATAAACGAGTTAATTAATACGAGTTTTATCGTTGTATTAAAATGGCGCCTGTACTATTTATCATAGGAAGTTGAAATAGGGCTCAAATTGTGCAGAATTAAAATTAGGAATGAAGCCTGTGATTAGATTTTTGATATCTTGCTTAGAACCAGAATAATTGTAATTTTACTGTTTTTCCTACCCTCAAAGAGCGGTAGAGCCTTAAGGTGGCGACGTTTCGATCTGTCCGGTCATTATCAAGCCTTTCCAATAATGGAGATAACTCCTTGGGTTAAGTCATATTTAAAAACAACAAATAACAGACATAATGACGTTCCTATATTACTATTATTTTATGCGCAACATATTTTTTACTACCTATATCTTTAAAAATATTCATACAAATATTAAAAAATTAAGAAGAAAGCACACAGAGAGTCCTATTAGCCATCTGCACACTTAAATTATTAAAAAATTTGTACATACTTTTATTATGTAAGAAATCAAGACAATTTTGACAGATGAAAAAATAAAATGGGAAAAATGAAATAATTAGGCTATAATGGTAAATAATCTTAACATATAAGCAAAATATCATTAATGTACATTATAAGACATGAGGAAGCTATGTGGCACAATAATTGGCAGACTGTTTTTGACTAGTACATTAAGTATAACCATAGTAAATACACAGATCCTTTCACACGGCGGGGATGCTCGTCCTGGACCCCATAGCTATATGCTGGCCCGTGTCTGCACTTGCCACTACTGGACATTGATCTCTATGTAGGCTTTCACACGTAGCGGGACCCGTGTCCGCACTTGTTACCTATTGGGCATTCATCTCTATTGTTGTTTTCACAAGTAGTTAGGTGCGGGCGTAGGCCCAAACCGTGTAAAGAGGCACTGGGTCCGCACCGTGTGAAAGAGGCCTAAGTGTTTCCATAAATATCATGTTAATTGTATATAATGGGTAAAAGTGATTTCCAGACATGTCATTTGCAAAAATTTACATGTCTGGTAGTAAAAAATTAATTTTAGGGCATTGGGGGGCCCTAGACGCCTTAAGCACTGCATTGCTATTTTCATACACTGCATTTTGACATTTTCAGAAGTAATATCAGATGTAGAATCTCTAGGCCATGTCAAAGTTCCGTCAGAAATTGACTGTGCCCTACTACTTAAGACTCAAATGAAATGCAACAAGTGTACTTACATACCGAAGCATCTACCGGATTTGAAACGCCATGTCCTTATTCATCTAGACGAATGACATAGACAAGTCAGGCCCACTCCTTCCTGGACAAACACCATATAAAAATTAATTTTCAAAGGAGGACAAAATGAGTATACTTTTTTAAAATCTTAAATCAATAATTAAGAGATCATATCTTAAAGGTTTGTTTCCTCCTGACTGATATCTAGCGTTAAAGTTGGAATTCAAAATATCATTATGTTTTATATATATGTGGCATGATTTTTATTTTACTACTATAATAAATAATTTAATTAAGTCTTAAATAAGGGCTTAATTTTTTAAATTCTATATTGTTACTAAATTTTACTCATATGTTTTTAAATTAGTATTTTATTTATTTGCTTTAACTTAAAGTCTGATTTTTAAAATGAATAATTCCTTAAATTTATTTAAACTTGGAAGCACATAGAAAAATGATTTTATGTACTTTCAATTATTATGATAAAGTAACTGTTTTGAATTTATTCCTGCATTCTTTTCACTTGAAAAAATAATTAAGTTTTACATTCCACTTGCATTTTTAATAAATTTTAATAATTCAATTAAAAAATATTGCCATAAACGATTTTATACATTTTTTAATTTTTATTTTGATTAAATTAATATAGTATTTGTTAATGCCCATATTGTACATTTTAATGTTAACACATTGTTGGCCTAAATATAATCATATCTCTATTTAACTTCGGTTGAAAAAAAAAAATAATAATAAAAATTGATAGTTAAATATCATGTATAGCAATAATTGTATTATACGATTTTTGGATCCCTTTCTGCCAATAATTCTTTAACTCACCAGCTTTTTCTGCGAGTCAAACAATAATTTTAAAAATAATATTATTAAGAATATTGTGTATTAAAATAATGATCTGGTGGTTATAAAAAAAAAGAATAATTTATTGTGAATTAAATTTTCTTAAATGTTTGTTTTGGTGGAATCAGTTTTAGAGATGTTTTTCTTTTATACGTTTAAGCATCTTCCATGATAAAAGTTGGCTATTTTCCTAGATTTTTCTTAGACTGAAAGAAAATTAAAATAAAATAAGTAATAATAATAAAAAATAAAATAAAATGGTTGTAGTAGATTAGTATGATTGTAATAGTTGAGCTTGTTTATTCTATGCATTTTAGAGCTTAAAAGTGTAGTTAAATGAGTCACAAGACCAGATTTACGCAATATAACATATTTAATATATTTTAATATACATACTTATAACACACAACAGAACACAATTTTTATAAATTAATATTTTCAACACTTGACTTAATGTGTCAGTGGTTCTGACATCTAATAATAAACAAAACAGGTTTGTACTGAGTGATTAACAACACTCCCCCTCACGAAGTACCAGCAGCAGGTGCTTTAAGTCCAAGTCTATTCAGCAACAAATTATGTGTAGGTGCACTTAGACCTTTCGTTAGTATATCTGCATCCATTTCTTCAGTTCTGAGATACGAAACTTTTACTTCACTTCTTTGAATAGCATCTCTGATGAAGTGTTCTTTTATTGCTATATGCTTAGATTTGGAACTAACTATAGGGTTCTTGGATAGACTTTGAGCGGCTTGATTATCATTGAAAATTTCTATTACTTCGTGTGGTATTCCCATATCATTTATGAGCTGTTTTAAGTGTATTGCTTCTTTCGCTGCTTCAGTTAACGCAACATATTCCGCCTCTGCAGTTGAAAGTGCAACAGCCTTTTGTTTTTTAGACTCCCAGCTGACGAGTGCTCCGGCATACTTGAAACACACTCCTGAGTAAGATTTTCTATTAACGTTGCATTGCCCCCAATCAGCATCAGCAAAACCTACTAGTGGTTTTCCAGTTTTTTGGTATACTAGTTGAAATTCTTTAGTTCCTTGAAGGTAGCGTAGTATCCTCTTAGCGGCTAACCAGTGTTCTTTATCATGACTGTTATTAAATTGGCTCAAATAACTCACAGCGTGTGCTATGTCTGGCCTGGTGGCTACAGAAATATACATGAGAGCGCCTATAAGGTTTTGATATGGATATTCATTTGATGGATTTTCAGGTTTTGTTAACTCTTTACCAACTTCCACTGGGGTGCTAACGGATTTGCAATCCGACATGTTAAATTTTTTAAGGACTTCATCTATATACTTCTTTTGTGAGACAAAGATTTTTCCATCTTCTTGTTTGAATTCTATGCCTAAACAGTATTGCAATTTTCCTAAATCTTTCATTTCAAAACTTTCTTCCAATTTTTTCTTTAATTTATTTAAATATTCTTTTTTCTTTGAAGCCACTATAATGTCGTCAACATATACTGCTACGAGGACGATGTCTCCCCCCTCCTTAGCGGTATATAGACATGGATCAGCTGATGATGGCTTGAATCCTAATTCCTTTAATTTTACATCTAATTTTAAAAACCATTGTCTGCCTGCGTGTTTTAGACCATATAATGCCTTTTGAAGTTTGCAGACTTTTTTAATTGAAACGTCTCTAAGTTGTTCCAGCATCTTCATGGCTCCTTCTAGTGTATCTGAATTCTCTTTTTCCGTTTCATCAATGACAATTTCATATAACATTTGTTCTAAGTATTCTGGTATTTCCATATGTATTGTCTCTTCTAAATCTCCGTTTAGGAACGCCGTTGTAACGTCAAGTTGACCTATACTTAATCCTAGTTCAGCGGCAACACCAAGTAATAATCTGACTGAACTCAGTTTAGTAACGGGTGCAAACGTTTCTGTGAAATCAATTCCTGGACACTGCGAGTAACCCCTAGCAACTAGTCGGGCTTTCTTTCTCTCCAGTTCTCCGTTTGATTTGTACTTATTTTTTAGTATCATTCTACAACCAACTAAATTTTTTGAGTTATCTTTTGGACAAATTATCCAAGTTTGGTTCTTTATATGGGATTTGATTTCACTTTTAATTGCTTCATTCCATTCTCTTGAATCAGGTCCTTCTAGAGCTTCTTTTACTTCACATAGAAAATTCATTTCATAATCTTTGGTCCAGGCTGGTGGCTTTTTCTCTCTTTCAGGTCTTGGCTCTAATGTAGGTCTTGGATCCGGTTCAGGTTCTGAATCAGGTTCCAGTTCAGTATTTTGTAGTTTTTTAGTATTCGACCTGGTTATTCTTATACAGACACCATCATTGTTTCCATTTTTGTTCTTGTTATTTTTCTTCTTTTGATTATTTGCTGAGTTATTTTCTTTCTTATTTTCCCTTTTATTTTCTATGTTATTTTTAGTTAAGTTTTCATTTGATTTGTTGTCGAAAGTAAATTCATAATTACTTTGATTTTTAGGTTCTTCATAAAATGGTTTTTCCAAAATTTTTGTATCCCTAGTAATTTTGACTCTGTTTTCAGAAGGTATGAAAATTCTGTAGGCTTTTGATACGGTTGAATAACCGACAAATACGCCTTCTTGAGATTTTGGTTCAAACTTTCCACGATTTGGTCCTTTTTGCATTATAAAAGATTTAGATCCAAAAACATGAAAATGTCTTACAGACGGTAATTTTCCTGTCCACATGTAATACGGTGTTTGATTTTTAATTGTTCTGCTAGGACAACGATTTCTTATATAGTTGGCAGTATTGATAGCTTCAGCCCAAAGGGATAATGGTGCGTTAGCTTGTATCAACAAACATCTTGCCATGTCTTCAAGAGTTCTATTTTTTCTCTCTGCCAGCCCATTTTGTTGTGGTGTATAACTTACAGATAACCTTCTTTGAATTCCTGCTTCTTTTAAATATTGGTCAAAATCTTTATTCACATACTCTGTTCCATTATCTGACTGTAAGAATTTAATCCTTTTTCCAATGTAGTTTTCAACTTCTGTTCTGTTTTCTTTAAATGCTTGTAATGCTTCACTTTTTTGTTTTAAAAATTTTACATAACAGTATCGGGTAGCTTCATCGATAAAAGTTATAAAATATTTGGCACCACCCGGGGAAGGTATACGTATAGGTCCACAAATATCTGTATGTACAATTTCAAGTTTATCTAATTTCTTTGGTTCGTCTCTAGTCCGAAATGGTAAACGTGAAAATTTGCCTTTGATGCAAGTATCGCAATCTTCTAGTTTTTCATTTGAACTAAATTCTAAACCTTTTAACAATTTATTTTTCATAACTAATTTTAATTCTGTTTCATTTAGATGTCCAATCTTATTATGCCAAGTTTTAATACTCGACTCATTACTTGTATTTGTCTTGTAAACTTTATCATTTTTGGTTCTATAATTTTTGTTTAAATTTTCAATATAATATAATCCAGCTTGTCTGTTAGCTTTCATTACTACTTTTCCCTTTTCATTTTTTATAAGAGCATAATTCTTTTTAAACACAACTGTGTGACCATTATCTGTTGCTTTCCCTACCGATATCAGATTTGTGGAAAGACTTGGAACTAGTAAGGTATCAGTTAGTGTAACAGTGCTATTTGTATAAGTTTCTAATTTTACAGACCCTATTCCTATGATGCTGGTAGATTGGTTTTCAGCAGCTAACTTCAAAGTTCCATGTTCAGGATTTTCAATTTTTCCTTTAAATAATGTCTTGTCTGAACACATATGGGATGTACAGCCGCTGTCTAAACACCAAGAGTCTTTTCTTGAAGTTTGGTTAGCATTTGAAGACATGCATTCAGCAGAAATCTTGAATGTTGACTCATTTTGTTTCTTACCGCTTTTTCGATCTGTGTTAAACCAACAGTTTTCAGTATTGTGATTTGTTTTTGAACAAATTTGGCACTTAGCCTTAAACGGTTTACTTGGTCTTGATGTGGTTGGATGTCTTTGATATTGCTTTTTATAGTTTTTACCCATAAATGCTCCTTCGGTTGGTCTGCTTTCAGATTCATCTTTGTTTCTTGCTTCAGCTTCTTCTAATATTTTGATCTTCAGATCCTCAGGTTTTGGTAGACTATCTCTGGATTCTATTGCAACTCTGAAATTTTCAAATGATGGACTTAAACTGTACAACATCATTATGCTTAATAGATCTGAATTAATTTTTGTATCCATCTCTTCTAATTTGTCAACAGCATCCATAAAATCATTTAGGTGTTCACGCACACTGCATCCTTCCTTCATTTTATGTAGGATTAGTTTCTTTAAAAGAGACGCTTTTCGTGCAGGACCTTTGCTTTGAAATATATTTTTAAGGGTGTCCCATACATCTTTTGATGTTTTGCAATTTTTTATTTGTTTGAGTTCTGAAGGGGATATTATTAACATTAGATCAGCTCTTGCGTGCAAATCATTTTTATTCCATTGAGCGATTTCTTTATCATCTGTACTTGGTTTAGCTATTTCACCAGATGCGTACTCCCATAATCCGTTTTTAATTAGTATAGCTTGTGCTTGAATTTGCCACGTATCGTAATTGTCTTTTCTCAAAGGTTCAATTTTGCAATTTGACATTTTTGTTTATTTATTTATTTTTTTTTTTTTAATTTGACTTTTGACAGCTATATTTGTTTTCATGAAAAAAAAAGAATTTCTTTTATATCATTGATTATAGTCCACAGGCCACCATAAGAAGTGAGTCGCTGATTGATAAAGTTTTCTTACCTTATGGAATCGCTTATTTATGCCTTGTCCACCGATGAATTGGGTATATGGCAACTGGGCGCTGGGCCATTTATTTTTTGTTGACATGCCAAACTTGCCCTTCTGCGGGAACATTGAAAAGAGATAGATAAAGTTTTGATTTTCACAGGATCGTTTAATTAAATTATTTCAAAAACAGTGTTACACGTGGCCACCGATACGAGTGGGCCGTTTTCTTTTCAACGTCCCCTCAGAGCGATATGTTTGGGGCGGTGGCCACCCCAAACGGCCCACTCGTATCGGTGGCCACGTGTACCACTGTTTTTGAAATAATTTAATTAAACGATCCTGTGAAAATCAAAACTTTATCTATCTCTTTTCAATGTTCCCGCAGAAGGGCAAGTTTGGCATGTCAACAAAAAATAAATGGCCCAGCGCCCAGTTGCCATATACCCAATTCATCGGTGGACACGGCATAAATAAGCGATTCCATAAGGTAAGAAAACTTTATCAATCAGCGACTCACTTCTTATGGTGGCCTGGGGACTATTAGTATTTAAGTTGAATTTTTTTATAAATACTTACATACTTCTGTCTGGGCACCATAACCTGTAGTTAAATGAGTCACAAGACCAGATTTACGCAATATAACATATTTAATATATTTTAATATACATACTTATAACACACAACCAGCGATAATAGAATCCTTAAACGGAAAGATTTCCAACTCCCCTCTTTATCTACCTGTGTTAGACTACTAGAGCTCCACGGGAATTCCGGTTAATATTGTAACTAAATCTTTTACACCATTCAAAAGATATAGAGCTTCTTAATTCAAAGAAATAAATTAATAAATTAATTTGTCTATTTACTAGATTCGAACCCGGGAACTTTTTCATTCTGAGCTATCGCGCATCTCATTCGGCCACCGAGGCTGTTTATTTTGTTGTATTGTTTATTTACAAAATAGTACAAATGTCAAAAGATCATAAGTAGTTTACAATTTTAACCGCCATATTCTCGTGGAGCGCTAGTGCTCTTACACCTCTAGAATACTGGAGTTGGATACCCCTGCACACAACAGAACACAATTTTTATAAATTAATATTTTCAACACTTGACTTAATGTGTCAGTGGTTCTGACATCTAATAATAAACAAAACAGGTTTGTACTGAGTGATTAACAACAAAAAGTAATTTTTTAGTTGGTTTAAAAAATAAAATTTGGTGGAAGCAATGTTTTAATTGCACCATGGGTAGTGAGAACTGATTGTAAGTTGTGAAAAATATTGGGTAGTAATAGTACATTATGCGTCGAGTGCGGAAAGTAGCATTTTGCATGCGAGTGTGGAGTTTGCACCCGAGCGATAGCGAGGGTGGTATAACCACACGAGCAATGCAAAATGCCGTTTTCGCACGAGTTGCGTACCGTACTTTATCTACGATTGATAGATTTAAATAATAAATACAGAAAAAAATAAACTTGCTGTATGTAAGTTCGTATCTCTCTCTTGATAAAGATGGCATTAATTCTTGAGTTGATTTTTTGCCGAAATAATTATTTCTGGAGGAGAATTATTCTCCACATTTTCGTCAGTCTCTTGATTCACTCATTGTTTTTCACTAAAAACTTGATATAAACAGTCACTTTAATAAAAGAACACCAAATTAGTTTTGTTAAATGTAAACAAACTAGTGTGTAAAGCTGAAGAATTCCTCTTCTTTACCGCGCTAGTGTGGTAAAGAAGAGGAATTATTCAGAACTATGAGACGCGCATGCGCAATGAATACAAGTACGTAAATAATCACTTTCTACGCATCTAAACAAAGATATAATGTTTATATTTCGTATCAATCGTAGATAAATACTTTTATCTATGATTGATAAGAAATATAAACATTATATCTCTGTTTAGATGCGTGGAAAGTGATTCTTTTTGTAGCTGTATTCATTGCGCACGTGTGTTTCATAACCGTGCGATAAGGTGAGGAATTCTTCACCTTAACACAGTTTGTTTACAAAAAAACAAAACTAATTTGGTGTTTAATTAAAGTAACTGTTTGTATCGAGTTTCTTAGTGAAAACAATAATTGATTTAAGTGTTGCAACATACTTGCTGACTGGAGGCAAGACAGTTGCACATCTAGTACCCAGCAAAATGGATCTCGTGGAAATTGCCGTGATTTGTAACATAACAGTCTGTGGACAGAAATATGTCGGGACATCTCCTAGGCTGGAGGACTCTTTTGTCTTGCACCTGTCTTTACCTCCAGTGTGCGCACTCCCATATACTGTATAAGCCTATGAGGCAGTGACAAAACTGTCTGCGGGCACTAAGACTCCCGTGTACACCTAGTTATGATGAAAATTATCATGAAAATGAGGAGAATAATACGCCTCCCGAAATAATTAATTCAATGAATGAATGTCATTTTAATCAAAAGATAAATACGAACTTACATATAGGAAGTTTATTACATTTTTTTCTGTATTTATTATTAAATCCACAATCGTAGATAAAGTACGGTATGCCACTTGGCTGTACTGATACCTCAACCAATGCCTATGATCACCGTTACTCTGAACCACTTCTATGCATGATTTATACTGCAGATGTTAGAGTCAACACTTAGACTATTTGCCCTTCATTACTACATATATTTGTCTAGCCGTTTGGCAGATTTAAGCCAACCTCAGACTGTTGTGCCAAATATGTTTTTTTTTACATTTTCATGTTTAGGCTGTGCTACATAACTCGAAAAGTGTTACTAAAAAACGTTACCTGGTGTATCAAGGAGTTAGAAAGGTATAGGAGGTGTGCACAGTCTGTCTTCAGGTGTTGGGCCTCCCTCCACCGCACGTCATAGGGCCGAAGAAAGTCGAAAAGATTTATATGTGTGACAGGGAGTTAGGAAAGTACAGGAGGTTGTCATCAACTCTCAGCCCTCTCGGCCTACCTAGTATGAAGGCATATTAACAATTTGTAGAAGGCGGGCAGGCGCCTTTGAATTCAGTCGTTTGTAATCAAGCCGCGGCAGTGCCGGTGTGGAGATAAGAATAAAAATTATCTTCCATCTACTTTTATCAATTACTTGAATAAATTACCGATTTTATTTCATTTTATGTCGGTAGTTTACGCAGAGCGAAAACATGAAAATGTCCTCACTGTCTTGTGGACTCGTATGCAAGAAGTATTTATATTTCTGTAAGTTGTGAACTAGTTTTCAGGGTTCTTTACTATTCCTGAGTGAAATTATTAAAAAGAACCCACAATTGTCAATATTTGATGAAGAACAATTATAACTACTTTAAATGCCAAAAGAGTGCATTAAAGAAGTAATATGTCAATTACTCGATCAGAAATATTTCACCTTTAATTACTAACTGAAGCCTGACTGTTTAAATTCCTATAGTATACATAATACATTTTTTCAAAAGTAAATCCTAGTTTTTAAGCTGATTCCATTTCAATACATAAGATAAAGATAATTTTTGCTTTATAAAAGTGTAAACTTTATTTCAATAATAAATTAATGTTAAATAATTATAAAAATTTCTAGTAAAATTGTTAAAGGAAACAAAAACATTTTATTTTTAAAAAAAATCTTTTTGAAACACAAAATATAAAATACTTTACCTTTTTTTGTCATTCAATAATATAATAACCACTTTTTATCATTAACTGTTATGAAGTTCAAAATAAATAAATTTAAAAAAAACTTTTAAATGTTCTCAAATTAAATGAAAAATGTTACTAGAAAAACGTTTTCCTTTTTGTAATTAACATTGTTTTTAAAACATATATTATATATTTATATTTATAAACAGTTAATTGTATATTTCTGTAAAAAGAAAAAAATATATATATAGTTGAAATTACGTACTTTTAATGAAAAACTAAAATAGGCTGAAAAATAATAATGTGCCAAAAAAAAAAAAAAAAAAAAAAAAATGTATATATATACATATGTAAAATTTTTTAGGTAGGTACTTCTAATTCTGATTTCATTATTTAGTATTTAGTCTTAAAAAATAAAAAATAAATATATACAAAATTATACTTTTTGAAGCAATGTTGCTCATTCAAATAAAATTTAATAATGCTCAGCTTTAGATTTATATATATTTTTTTTTTTTCTCAATGTATAATATATATATGGGGTATTTCAGGATCTTATAGCAAATTTGACTGGGAACAAAATAGTTTCTAAGAACATGGGTGGTACAACTTCGTTTTTGAGATACTTCCAAAAATCAATAAAATCATAGTTTTTTTTATGTTCATCCATTAAATCTTAAAAAACTATTGTAAAATCTCACATATAATACACAGGCTGAAGTTATGGCCGAAGTTTCAGGAAAATTTAAAATTTGCATATAATACACACCAAAAATTAAGGGATAATTTTATGTTTGTGCGCATTGTACAGAAGATTTTAGTATTTTTTAAATAATTATTTAAGTAGGTATTTTTTGGAGGATAAAACATGATTTTATTTAAAGGTATTTAGTAGTATTTTTTTTAGGTCTATATGAAACTTTATCCTATCTTTAAACTGAATAGTAATGCATTTGATTACTGTAATTCGTAGAAGGCAAGTGAGCCTTTGAAGATAACATTAAAACAAAAATAGTTCTTAGTAATCAGTTTGCGTATTGTATGCGAGATTTTACGGTACTCTTCTTACCATAACACACCTTGAAGCAAACCGTGTAGAGTAAGAACATACAAGACTGAACAAGAAGTTAAAAAGCGTAGTTTAGCGGAACCCCTCTTAACTGACTTTGGGATTGAACACATGGCCGATTCATAAAATAGCTGGTTAAACTTCAATTTTTCTAATAACAAGCTAATCAAAACAGATAAATTCTTGATGATAGTACATAGCTCAGAAATAAGTAAACTGTTTAACTAATTGCAACAGTCAGGTTTCGGACATGTCTTCTCACTATTTTTTTTTTTTTGAAAATATCTTGAAATCGCAGGTGTTGCCTTGTTAAAAAAAGCCAGAAGCATGTTCATAGATAATTTTTTTTGTTCAGCGTCAAATTACCTGTAAGACTCGAAAGTGGTGCGGTTTATTTGGGAACACCCTGTATTTATAATATATATCTTTCTGTGATGTGAAAAGGCACATAAGTGGAAAAACTCATGTTTGGTTGGAACAAAATATTGAAAAATTACCTTTTTAACATAAAGGAATAAAATAAATTGCCTCTCTACCTTTGTGGAGACACAATTTTATGTTATTCCTTTAAGATGACCTCCATAGATGCTCCTATATCTAACATATTTTTAACAAGTATTTTTTTTATAGAATACTCGTAAGTCAATAAATTAATTTCTTAATTAATTATACTATATTAATTCATTAATAACTAAGCAGTCAACATTTTTTTTAAACTCTGGAGTCAACGTAAATATTTATTACATTCCTTAAAATGTAATAATGGTAATTTTTTTAATATCCCTTCTCTTGAAAAAAAAAAAAAAAAAAAAAACGTATGTGTCTATTCACCCTGCACAAAGATAAATATTTATTTTAAATAAGTAGCTTTTAGTGTTTTTCTCATTTGAATTTAAGGAATAAGTAGTATTCATAGCAAATAAAACTATAAAGCACTTAAAGAGTAAAGCAAACTTAAAGCAAGCACTAATGTCTTTAACAGCTGGTTTCGACTACAGTTTGATATAATCTGTGAACTGAAATTCTTTATCAACCAGACATCATTTGCTGTTCTAGTTTTTTTTAATAATAAAAGTAACAATTTGCTCTTTGATTTCTAAATAATATTTAATGTTATTTGTTATTAGTTTTATAATTGTAATGTTTTCCATAATTAATGTAAATTTTCTTGTTTATTTTTTTTATTTCTTTCAGTGTTAATATTGTTATTGTTACCTTTTTATGTATGCATTATAATTCTATGTATATTTTATATCCAGGTCCAGGGCCGCCGAGAGGCCATGTCAGCCAAGTCTGAAACTAGGGGCCCGGGACCCAGGGGGGCCCGGACTGGCCTGACGGCCGTCGGGCCTGTGCGCCTTTTAGAAAATCATGATCAACGCCTTCGACAGTTAAATATAATAAAAATTATTTTTGGGAGATAAAAATAAATAAGAGAGATAAAACAAATAAGAGTTTAATTCGGAGTTAAGAATGCTATGAAACGGCATGGTTTAGAGCTCAGTTTGATTTCCAAGTTAGGTGTCAATACCTATATAATTATGTGCGTGCGTGTATATCCGAATAAAGATAACTGATTCTCCCTTCTTTATTTTGGACTTGTAGCGAGATCGAGGTTTAGCTTAGATCTAACTCTTTTCTTATCTAACAAATTTTACCTCCCTTTGTAGTTGTTAACTTTTCTGCCCCTGCATTTCCCTTACTTTTTGAATTGTTATCTCCTAATCAAATAAAAATATCATTACTTTATTAACTTCAAATATAGTTAGTTACTTTTAATTTTGTCTCTTTTATAACTCCACCATGTATAAGTAGTTATTACTGTGATTTTATAATTTATATTTTAATGAAAAGCGTAAGAAACTTAGGTCCTACCGGGTGTCCCACGACACCACACGTATTTTTTTTTTAATGTTAATATGTGGCATGATAAAGAATGTATTTTCCTAAAAAAAAACCCTAATAACAGTGTAGGCTGGGTATTAGCTGAAATAACGTAAAAAGTGATTTTTAAGCATGTAATTTTTAAAAAAAATTCGCGAAGGGTGCCCCACCATATCTTACCGCCCAGGGAACCACAAGACCTAGAACCGCCACTGAGTACAGTTTTTTCTGTATTTCATTTTTCAGTTTTGAAAAGATTTCTCGATAAGTCTGCTGAAGATTTAAATTTCACTACTTTTAACTGTCGAGAGACTTACTTTAAGAGAAAGTATTACGATGGCGCGAAAATTCGATTTTGATGGATTTACACGTTTTGAGGTCCCTTGAGTCCAAAAAAGTGGTTTTTAAAAAAATGTCTGTCTGTCGTCTGTGCAGACGCCTGGAGCCTAAACTACTGGGCCGATTTTGACGAAATTTGGCATACATGTTCAGAAAAATCATAACCCGAGGCGAAATCGAGAAATGAATTTTAGCTCTAAATTTGGGGGCGCTACCCCCCAAAAACTATGACAAAACGTGAAAAAAAAAATTTTCTCGAAAACGGGTCCGACGATTTTGATTAAAAAATTCTAAAATGTAGTCCATTTGAATACGAATCCAACGATATAAGCCGTTTTCCCGGGAAAAATCTAGTTCCTGAGAAATTAGCTTAAAACGTGGACAGAGAGAGCCCGGGTTCGATTCCCCGCCCAGAAGAAGTTATTTTTCTGATAAATTTTGATGAAATGTTAAATAATATTTAAATATACATTTGAAAACTAATAAATGGAAACACTGGGCTAAGTAATTATAAACTCGTATATGAGGAAGTTTGTCTGAGTTGACTCGGACCGATTTTTTATTTGAATTTCAGATGTTTAGTTTTCGAACCTCTTAGGGAAGGGGACACGAACTCCTCCCCCCCCCCCCCCCACCATGGCGAGGGGAGCCCGGAGATCTCTTGACTTGGGGCCCGGCCTAGCTCTTGGCGGCCCTGTCCAGGTCTTAAGGCGATAAAGAAATAAAAATGAACTCCTTATTTGACAATATTTCACCTCCTCTTAAGGGATTTTCAGATTTAAAAGAAGATATTTTTAATTTTTCAAATTAACATTGAGAAAAAGATATAAATGTTTTTATAAAAAGACTAGTTGGATTCCATGTGCTTTACTATGGAGTATTTAAGGTATTTTTATTTGATGAGTTTATAAATTACCATCAAGAAAACTTTTGTCAGGTGAGAATATCTAGTTACCACAGAGTTTTCTCCCCTCCCCCCCCCCCCCCCCCCCCCCCTTCATGCTGGATCTAGAATAATTACTGTAAATCCCTTATTAGTAATTGATTCCAACTACTGAAGAAGCATTTTTAAATGTTAACTTCAGTGACTTATTACATCCCTGGATTGAAATTGGCATTATCTTTTATTAATACAACATCCTTACATTCTAAGTACAGTAGAGGTAGCTAATCCAGAATTGGTAACTATGGTAGAGAGAGAACTTATTTTAAATCAAATTATAATTATTAACAACTACGGGAAACAGACAGAGAAAAATACACTCCAGCGCTGGGATTTGAACCACAGGCCTTTATATAGAGGCCTGTGGTTCAAATCCCAGCGCTGGAGTGTATTTTTCTCTGTCTGTTTCCCGTAGTTAATAATAATTATAATTTGATTTACATTTTTATTGTTAAAAGAGTTATGTATCATATTTATCTTTTATAAAGACATGTTACTTGAAAAATCTTCTTTTAGACTTGAATATGCCTCCTAAGAAAGTGAAATACAGTAGAGTCTCGTTTATCCGGACCCCGCTAGTCCGGACATCGTATAATCCGGACGGGCCAAAAACTATGTACAAATTGGAACCAGGGCCTGTTAAGATTTTTAATTGTTAAGATAATTGGAGTTTCTGCTTTTATTGTCTATTAAAATGTATAAAATTGTTCCTAGTATAGTTTATAGGTGTATATTCAAACAGTCTAACACGAGGAATACCCGGCATTTTGTCAAAATTTAACAGATTTAAGAATAAGTAAGAACATCGATAAATCTGTTTCGGTTCCATAGAAATGTAGGGTGGAAGATATAAAGGAAGTGTATTCCAGGAAGTACAATTATATGTGACTGAGATGGTGAAGGGTTTTAAGAAACATGTAGCGGCGGCTCAACCCAATTCCATGAAATTTTGCCAAGCCAACAATGTCTAATGTCTCAACTTTTTGTGAAATTATTTTCGCTCCTCGAATTTCATATCGGAACTCAGCCTGTTTCTCAGGAAGTCCCTTCTATACCTGCCACCTGCGTAATAGATTGTCATTTTATTTTAATTCATTTGATATTTGACATGACTGGTGACAGAACAGCTCTTAACTTAAAATGTGGACCTATACGTTGTACAAGCATGTTTTGGAGACTAATAGAAGTAATTTTTACAATAAAAACCTCGATTTTAATAGTTTTGCTCTACTAAAGCTTGTTCTACAGACACATTAAAACTGATTCCGTTTAATCCGGACTTTCGGTAATCCGGACTGGGTTCGGTCCCGTTAAACCCGGATTAGCGAGACTCTACTGTATTGCTAATTGAGCTGTTAATTATTTATTTAATTTATTTTAGTTAGTTAATTTATTTTTTATATGAAAGACCTAAGTATAATATATATATACACTTAAAATATGTTAAGGGTATTTTACTACTTCCTATGTATTTTTATTATGTTTAAAAATGAGTGGAGCAAATGGAGAAGAATATTAGAAATATATCATTAAAGTTATAGTGCAAAGTAAAAAAAAAACTTTAAGGTGGTATTTTCCACACCACTCAATAAGGTTTAAAATTATTTTAGCATTATTAAAAAATATATTAAAATTATTATTTAAATGATTAGTTTTAGGTATTTTAAACTATTTAGTTAAATGTATATCTAACTCAAAGATTGCTTTTACTCAAGTATAAAATTACTGTGCACTAAAAGCTATTTTTATTTTATTTTATTTTTTTTTTTTGTTATTAATCCTTTTTTAAAAATTAATTTTTGTTTGTCTAGTCAGCTTTTCCTAGAAGTGCCTTTAAAAAATATATATTTAAATAAAAAACACAACATTTACTAGATATTTTTAAGTAGGAGACATTTTTGTAAGTAAGTGTTTACGTATACGTTGATTGAGAGTTCTTGCATCGTTAGAAGATTCTTAATTTTATGGTTTATTTCAAGTGGTTGTCATTTAAAGGGTTGGCTGTGATAAACATGTTCATTGTGAATCCTTAACATTCACTTCCTTGGTGTTAATTACAGAACTAATGTTGTGAAGAGTGGTTGAGATAATCAAAATTCACCAAGGAAAAAGAAAAAAAAGGAATGATATAAAATAAATCAAACACGTTCGTAAAAAAAATAAAAAAAAAAAAACATTTTTAGAAACTCTATAGTACAGAGTGAAATAAACAGGTCAAGTGTGTGCTACTCAGCACACAGCGAGGGTCCGTAGGCCACCACACTGTATAGTTTAAGTAGTTTAAGTAGTACCCTATTGATGGTGTTTTTTAAAATGCTTAAAAGCTTACTTTGAACTATCCTATGGCTTTTGATTTTTTGCGGTTTGGATAATTAAAAGTTCGGATAAATGATGTTTGGATAATCGACACTCTACTGTATGTGATTATCCAAATGTCAGATGTGGGTAATCTGATTATTTTTCACTTGACTGTATGTGGGTCATCCCATTATTTTCCACTCTACTGTATGTGGGTAATCCCATTATTTTTCCCAGTGAAATGTTTTCAAGATGGTTAAAATAAATCTGATATAGCTGAAAATTGAAACAACCTGTTATAATACTGCATACAGATCTGATAACTAAAATATATGTGTTAATTTCAGTTTTTTTCCATTATTGAAAATTTGTATAGTTATGAGCCATGGATGTAATTACTGGTTTATTTATTTAAAATTAATTTAAGGGCTAAATATTGTATAAAAAAAAAAAAAAAATCCAGCCTCCTTTTTCAGTCAAAATTCTTTAGTATTATAGATAGCTGCCTGTATAGCTAAAGATAGCTGTGGTCAATTTGTGCACTTAAAACTAGGATGATCATAAAAAAAGGCATTTTTAATGCTTAAAAATAGCAGGTTAAAAATAATATTAATTTCAAAGATGCAAGAACACTTTTTTTTAAAAAACAATTAAAAAATGTTACATTAATAAAATCTTTGCCATAAATGAAAATATATATACACACACATGTATAAAAAATAAAAATTGCTCTCATTAAAAAATTTGTAAATTTTTAAGTATAATTTAAATTATGGATTTAAAATTAAATGAATTATTTGTAATCCCTACATTTAAAAAAATAAATAAATAAAAAGTAATAATTTTGAAAAGAATATTTTAACAAATGTTTAAATTGAAAATAAATTAATAATAGTAAGATAGATAAATATAATATTGTTAGATAATACTAATAGATAAAAATTATATTATAAGGTCCATTTACATAAGTTCTATAAATATATAAAATGTAAGAATAGTATATTTTTTTTTCTTTTACTTTCTCATATACTAAATTATAGAGAGTAAAGTATTTTGGCGCATAAATTGTTGAACTCGGTTCCGACGTTTTGATGTAGTATAAAATGTAAAAATTCTAAAATGTAGTCCATTTAAATATGTATCTAACCATATAAGTTGTGTTCCCGCAACTAGTTTTTGAGATATTAGTGAAAATAAATTCGATTTTGCTTTAATTAAAATACTAAATGTCTGTTGATCACTTTTTAAATAATTGTATTGATAAATTAATTAACTCAGATATTGTCCACGGCTTAGGCCAATTTACCTGCAGGTAAATTATAATATTTATAAAAGTGTTTACGTAAGTATGCTGGCACTTCTTTAGATTGTTACTCCCCTTTTTTAAAAAAAACAAAGGGAGTAACAATCTAAAGAAGGTGTACAGAATGTTCTTCTTTAGATTGTTACTCCCCTTATAAAACAGAAGTGTGATACTCCTTTGTCCCAAAGTACATTGGACTAAACATCCCATTTTCGTCATATTTATTTAGTCAGTCATTTATATTCTAATAAAACATAGGGGAGTAACAATCTAAAGAATTACCAGTATGCTTTGGTTATAAATAGATTTACCTATCTTAAGGGGCAATTTGACAAGCCATTCCCTGCCACCTTGTCCTGGTCCTGTTTTGGGTTTACCTTGCTCTGGTCTTCCCACCATTCGATAGGGCGTTAAATTTCCTTTGCCTGGCTTGGTTCCATCCAGTCAGTGGCAACCACCCTTTCTCAGGCTTTTCCTTATGGAGACAAGGAAATCAGGTCTGATTAAGATAATTATACTGTCGGTTTCACAGAGTGAAGTGGTGGGAGGGGGAGGCTGGTGTTCCCCACTATCTACCCTAAATTGGATGGGATTTCTAACCGACTGCCCTTTCTGATTTCACCCTCAAAACTTGACCAGGAATGCAGTTTAAACAACCGGCTTTTCAGGCCGAGTTGGCCCCAATTTAAAATGACCAGGTCGGGTCGTCTAATCGCCCCTTAACTTACGTATATTATGGGATTTTAATGCTTTATCTCTAGGTATATGAGAAAGTTTAGTTCAAATTTGTAATTTTGATAGCTTCTTAAAAATAATTATACTCGTAGAAGTAATTATAATAATTTTATTGTTAAAAAAATTATTTATTTCAAATAAAATATTCTTTTAATATAATTCTAAATTCGAATTAAGTCACTGTTTAAAATGTTATTTCAATAACAAATAAATTTAATTAATTATAAAAATTATTCCTTTTTAAAATAAAAAAATAAAAATATTGTTTGGAAATTGAGAGTGAGATAAGTAAGGTTGTCCCAAAAACTAATAATTAAATAAAAAAAATTATTAATAATTGATATTATTAAAATTCTGAATAACATTCAGGTTATATAAATGTAGTTAATTCAATTTGTACAGATTTTTAAGTGTTAAATTATATTAAAAAGTGCTACTTATTAAAAAAATAAATTTGATGTTTTTTTAAAATATATAATTATAAATATATACACATTGTATATTTTTTAGACAAGTAAATAAATATGCAATTTTGTAAGATAACAAAAAAAAATAAAAAAAAAAAAATAAAAAAATAATTAAAATAGAATCAACTTAGTCTTTTGTCCTGTTGGCTTGTTCATTGTTGTGTATTCATAAAATTATTCTTTATTTAGATATTTTCTGTACCTTAGCGATAAATTGTTAGTCACATTTAATAAATTACAGGAGAGCTATGTTCTTTAAAATATATATATTTTTTAGATTAAATACCTCTTTATATACTGCAAATGAGTTACTTTATAGCAATTATCATCCAGCATAATGAAGTACAAAAATTCAATTTTTAAATAATTGGACTTAAATTAATTTACTTCTGAGGTGTTTATAGGTATGAATATGTGAATAAATTTGATATTTAATTTATTAAGCTTATATTTGTTGTCTGTTACTGAATTTTGGATTCTAGTAAAAATTATGAATTGATTTTGTGCAGACAAAATATTCTTAAACAAATAATATTAAAGCTAGAAGTAATATATGCAAAATTCACAAAAATCCAAAGAATTATTGGTTTGAAATGTTTATTCACTTTAACAAAACTCACCAAAGCCAAAAAATATGTAAACTGCAGTCACACACAACTAGTCTTTGATGAAATGTGTTGAAGAGATTTATGATGGGGACATTAGAAAGGGCTAAAAATGACATCAGAAGCTGACCTATAGGTCACTGAACCATTTGTTTAACAATATTCCATTGGAAAAGTAGAATAATCTCAAGAATTACTATACTTAGGCTATTTAATCATGAGATTGATGTATATTATCTCAACATTTCATGTGTGTGTGTGGGTTTATGTGTTGATGAGTAGATGATTTTATCGTATTCATTCGAAAGGGCTTAAAATTACATCAGAAGCTGTCCTGAAGGTCAATAAAGCATTTGTTCAACTATATTCCACGAGGAAAAGTAGAGCAATCTCAAGAAAAACAATGCTTAGTCATCAGACTTGAGATTGATTCATGAGTAAAGGGTTTGGTTGTCTTGTAGCAATCCAGCATTGTCTTGATATAAGACTAACCTGAGTTTGGTTGTCTTGTATCAATCCAGTATTGTCTTGATATAAGACTAACCTGAGTTTGGTTGTCTTGTATCAATCCAGCATTGTCTTGATATAAGACTAACCTGAGTTTGGTTGTCTTGTATCAATCCAGTATTGTCTTGATATAAGACTAACCTGAGTTTGGTTGTCTTGTATCAATCCAGTATTGTCTTGATATAAGACTAACCTGAGTTTGGTTGTCTTGTATCAATCCAGCATTGTCTTGATATAAGACTAACCTGAGTTTGGTTGTCTTGTATCAATCCAGTATTGTCTTGATATAAGACTAACCTGAGTTTGGTTGTCTTGTATCAATCCAGTATTGTCTTGATATAAGACTAACCTGAGTTTGGTTGTCTTGTATCAATCCAGTATTGTCTTGATATAAGACTAACCTGAGTTTGGTTGTCTTGTATCAATCCAGTATTGTCTTGATATAAGACTAACCTGAGTTTGGTTGTCTTGTATCAATCCAGCATTGTCTTGATATAAGACTAACCTGAGTTTGGTTGTCTTGTATCAATCCAGTATTGTCTTGATATAAGACTAACCTGAGTTTGGTTGTCTCGTAGCAATCCAGCATTGTCTTGATATAAGACTAACCTGAGTTTGGTTGTCTTGTAGCAATCCAGCATTGTCTTGATATAAGACTAACCTGAGTTTGGTTGTCTTGTATCGTTTTGATATAAGACTAACCTGAGTTTGGTTGTCTTGTATCAATCCAGTATTGTTTTGATATAAGACTAACCTGAGTTTGGTTGTCTTGTAGCAATCCAGCATTGTCTTGATATAAGACTAACCTGAGTTTGGTTGTCTTGTATCAATCCAGTATTGTCTTGATATAAGACTAACCTGAGTTTGTTCAAATAGGTTCCTCATAGGTCTATGTCTTTAAGCCCTTCCAGAACTGTATAAAAAATAAATAGGAGTTGATTCATACCAAAACTCATATTTAAAAGGATGCAATCAAATTATGAATTAAAGATAAAAATCGGGATGTGTGTGATATAATACATACCTTTAGATGACCTGCAATTGATATAGTCAGGTAAATATAAATTGCAGAAAATGTCCACAAAAAAGACCTGGAACAATACGTTAGCTGAATAAGCAAAGATTATATTAAAACTAAGGAAAAACCATACAACGGTCAGAAATTAAGTTAAAGGGAAGAATTTGTAAAAGTTTTATTTATTAAGATGTAATATTGGGACCTTTTTATATTTTATATAAAATATATTTGGCTTTATATAAAGTACACATACAAATAACCGACTCTATTGTTTGTAATAGAATGATGAATTAGTTCAAGGTCTTCTTGTTGGCATTCACGTCTCTATGGGTATGCCCTGATATTATGCTCCTTATACTGGAAGCATCTTCAGGGTGTCAGTGTAAGTTGACAGTGACAACTGCTAAACTTGGCTGACACCATGAACACCTTGAATATGCTTCTAGCAGTAGGAGCAAAACATCGGAATCCACATCCTTCGAGAAGTGGTCGTTACTGGAAGACCTAAAACTTTATTTATATATCAACCACATAAGATTGACTTGTGTTTAAACACCTGTTTCAATAAAGCCTTATTTTCATTTTCTTTTTTTTTTTTTTTTTAAATAACTTTTTCTTACATAATTCACATCAGGGTCACAATAAACAGTATTTGATAAAAAAAAATACAAAACTGCAAAATTTTGCTTATTATTTATATTCTTAATTATAATTATTATCTATGATTAGTTGGGCCTATTAAGGAATTTCTTAATATACCCAAATACTCAAAAATTGAAAACTACATGGAAAAAATGATTAATTTAATCATTATTATTATTTATTTTTTGGAAAATCCTATTACCTCTTTTAGATTCTCCACGCTCATGCAATAAATTTTTACAATAATGAACAATAAATTAAATTTGTTAATCTTAAATAATATTTTAACTATTTTACAGCGCTTTAAATAAAAAAAAAAATATATATAATTAAATTATTATAATTAAAAAACGAAGACTTAAACAAGCTTTTTTAAAAAAGTAAAAATTAAAAAAATCTTTCTTAAAATTTTTAAATTTAATAGACTGAAGTAGAATGAAATTAAAGATTATATTAAATTAAAAGAAAAAAAATTAAATAAAAAAAATTATTTAAAAAATAAATAATTAAATACTAGTGTAGCTAAGATAAAATAAAAAATCAATAAAGTCTGTGTTGTTATTAATTATGTATAAATATGAAGTTATAAATCAATGTATTATTAGGGTTTTGAAAATTAATATGAGATGGACTATTAATTACATGTATGTTGCTAAGAATTATTATTGGAGTAAATTTTTATTAAATAATATTAATGTTTCTTTTGTAAATATAAATATTTTTTTGAAATGTAGTTCCTGTGTAAGGAATAATTCTGTTGGTAAAATAATTATTATCAATTTATTTTTAATATGAAAGGCCCTGGGTATTATTTCAAAGTATGGTCTGTATCAGACAAAGTATGGTAAAGAGGGATTTAAGACGGTCCAAATAATTAAATTTATTCTTGAGTAGCTGTGTCAATAAGGAGCTAAAAATACCCTTTAAGATAATAGCAGGGGGGAAAAATATTACATCTTAATTATATAAAAAAATCACAGGGATGATTAAGCATCCTTAAGGGTCCCGGGTTCGATCCCCTGGGGGGGTCTCTATGTTTTTTTATCGGTAATAACGAAAAGCTAAATTACATTCTTCAGGAAATTTGCATCGCCCCACAAAACGGTATTAGCATGAATTATTTCGAAATTTTAGGACCAGCCGTTATTTAGTGTTTGGGGGGGGGGGATTTTTTTGGGGGTATGTTGTGACTTATAAAACCAATAAATAATGAAAAATGTAAAAAAAAGCAAATATATATTTGTATCCTACTCTTCAGCAGCTCTCATTTCATACCCAACTCAATATTTTTAAAAAATAAAATTTTGGGTGCACTTCACATTTTCGCGCCCAAAGTTGGCAATTTTTTAAAATTTGGGATTTACTCCCGGAATTTTCATCGCCCCACAATAAGACATTAGCACGAATTATTTTGAAATTTTAGGACCAGCTGTTATATGGTTGGGGGGGGGGGACTTTTTTTTTGGTACATTTTGATTTTTTTATCCAATAAGGAATGCAAAATTTAAAAAAATGCATGTATATATTTGCGTCCTACTCTTCAGCAGCTTTCATTTGATACCCCACTCGAAATTTATAAAAATATAAATTTTTGAGTTTACCACATTTTTGCGAATTGAGTTTGCGCATATTTAATTTTGAACTTCTGTATATTTTTCCTGTGGTTGGGTCACCAGTAGGGTGGTTCGAAAAACATCAAACTTTTTTTTCCGAGTTGCTATAGGGCGAAAAAGTTGCTTCTGGTGTCAAATATAAACAAAAAAGTGTTTTTGATTTTTTAAAACAAAATTTTCCGATCGCGCATAGCCTTTAAAGTTTTGAAAAAATTAAAAATTTCACAATTTTTTGGATTTTTTAAAAAATATACTCCACATAATATTTTTAAGTGCTATACTCAAAAACCCTTTCTACAAATAGATGTTATTAAGAAAACAAAGAAATATTTGCAGTCTAACAACACTTTCTGATCGCGCATGCGTACTGCAAATATCAGTAAAAACTGTATTTTCGTCTTAATTTCGTTCGAGGCTTGTAATTGTGTGAAGTGATTTTTTCATAAAAAGTTTATTTATACACGTTTATGTTTCTATTTTATCTACTGTAAGATTATATAAAATGGTTAAAATGTGCAGCTCCTCGCCCGTTTTGACGTTTTAAAACGACCAAGAACTCACCACGAGGAGGTGGCTGCACTTCAAGTTCTACCCACGCCCTTTCCGACCAACTAACCATGAAGAGTGTGTTTTTACAATACTAACATTACAGATTTACACTATTTACATTTTACCCTCTTAATATTTCTCTCAATCACTATTATTTACACATTAATCCTTCATCTCTATGGATGCAAATTTCTATTGTATCATATGGGAAAAGTCTGGCATCAACGATCTTGATTTTAGAGTGGTTCTAATAAAACCATCTCTCGATTGAGAATCGCAAACTTTCAGAAAAGTTTCTGATAAAAGCAGATTCTCTGTACGTAATACCGTGAAGTCTGAATAGTCTAAAAAAACAAGCTTTGGCCCATATAATATGTATTAACTTGATCTTGTAAGAAACAAACATGGCATATAGGACTTCAAATCAAAATTCGCTATCACTTTCAATTCTTTAGACGTATCTTGATCACTGGCATATAGTCTTTGCACTAATTTGCTGTCGTGAGCCATCGAGAATAAGCAAGTGATAGCGAATTTTGTTTTTAAGTCCTATGTGCTATGTTGGTTTCTTACAAAATCAAGTTATCACAGAAGAAGCAAAGCTTGTTTTTTAGACTATTCAGACTTCACGGCATTTGCTAGATAGCCTGAAAAAAGTTGTGGATCCAGTAATTGAAAGGATCGCTTTCTCAACTCACTTAAAGGATCTGCTTTTATCAGAAACTTTTCTGAAAGTTTGCGATTCTCAATCGAGAGATTGTTTTATTAGAACCACTCTAAAATCAAAATCGTTGATGCCAGACTTTTCCCATATGATACAATAGAAATTTGCATCCATAGAGATGAAGGATTAATGTGTAAATAATAGTGATTGAGAGAAAGATTAAGAGGGTAAAATGTAAATAGTGTCAATCTGTAATGTTAGTATTGTAAAAACACAGACTTCATGGTTAGTTGGTCGGAAAGGGCGTGGGTAGAACTTGAAGTGCAACCCTCCTCGTGGTGAGTTCTTGGTCGTTTTAAAACGTCAAAACGGGCGAGGAGCTGCACATTTTAACCATTTTATATAATCTTACAGTAGATAAAATAGAAACATAAACGTGTATAAATAAACTTTTTATGAAAAAATCACTTCACACAATTACAAGCCTCGAACGAAATTAAGACGAAAATACAGTTTTTACTGATATTTGCAGTACGCATGCGTGATCAGAAAGTGTTGTTAGACTGCAAATATTTCTTTGTTTTCTTAATAACATCTATTTGTAGAAAGGGTTTTTGAGTATAGCACTTAAAAATATTATGTGGAGTATATTTTTTAAAAAATCCAAAAAATTGTGAAATTTTTAATTTTTTCAAAACTTTAAAGGCTATGCGCGATCGGAAAATTTTGTTTTAAAAAATCAAAAACACTTTTTTGTTTATATTTGACACCAGAAGCAATTTTTTCGCCCTATAGCAACTCGGAAAAAAAAGTTTGATGTTTTTCGAACCACCCTAGTCACCAGTGTTTCAAATTTCAGCACTTTTGCTTAAACGGTTCGGGCCCTATGAACCAAAGAGCGATGGACAGACGGACACATCACCCTTGGCATAAGGGTTTTGAGAAGAATCTACAAAATCCTAAAAAGGTCAAATAGTCTGGCAATTAGTGTGGCACTTAGCTTCCTCGCATCCTATCTCGTACTTTATTGATGTTGTGCTTTCAACCCAATATTGTCTAATTTATTTAATTGTTTTCCTCTTTTTTTTTAAATCTGTCAAAATTGTTTTAAAAATAAAATGATCAATTTAGCAATATTTAATGTGTGAAGTCAGTTGAAATTAATCTGGGGCTATCTGCTTATACATTCCCCACTTTGGATAAACCATCCAAATTTCTTAAACATCAGATAGGAACTTTTGAAGATATAGATGTAAATAACTGTATATTTGTGTGTATGTGTAAAAGAAACAACTGGGCACAAAGTTGAACCTAATATGGGACCAAAACTGGGCTAATTATGACCTACCATCAAATTTCATTTGATGTTTCATCAAAGTTCATTTCAGTTTTTAAAATATGTTGGTTTACTATAATTAAGCGACAGGCTGACCAACTGACAGACAGACAAGGGACCAAAAATGTTCCCTGATGTCTGAAACAGATTTCTGTCTTGGAATTTTTGAAATCGTAGACATAAAAAACGTCAATTCTTTAAAACGTTACCATAGCTTCTGTTACCTTCAGTAAAGTCAGAAGCGAAAAAATCAGTTTTGAGAATATCTCTGGATGAGAGATGAAATATCCTTTTTGTATTAAAAAAAATATTAATAATTACCCATGAAGATATCTTTTATAAATTATAAAAATGACCCACTTTTGGAATGTTTAGACGCCTTTGGGTCATTCTCAAGCTGTTAGATCATTCTCATGTCTTTTTTAACAATGCGGGCTTTTTAAGTATATAGTAGATTGTTTTTAAAAAACTTAATTTTAAAAGAAAATCTATTCTCTATTACTAACTTTTTGCTTGCCTTTTAGTTTTATAATTATCCTAAAAGATTTTTTCGGATGAATAATAAGCTCTTAAATTACCAAAAAGTGACCAATTGTTTTAACAATTTCATAAAAAAGGGGGTAAGAAATTATTCTTATTTTTTCAATGGTTTAATGCTATCACCTTACTCTAGGGGGAAAAAATAATAATTATTATTATTATTAATTATCAACAATCTTCTAGCAACATACATGTAATATTTAGAAATAATAAAAAAAATGGATTGTCTTCTTCTTTATTAAGAGTCTGTATTACATATGAAAAAAATTATAAAATATTTTGTAAGATGAAAATAAATTGTTTTTAAATTTAAGTCATTGTTAAATAAATAAATAAGGTACTCTTTGTAGTTGAAATATAAATTAGATTTTTTTTTTCTCTCTCTTTTAAAATAAAAATAAAGTGTTGTTAGAATTGTTTGTAGAATACATATTATGTTTAAACAGATATCACAGAAAAAATAAGAATGAGATTTGTAATGTATTTAAATTTTATTTTATATCAATAAATTAAAAAGTATTAGTAGTAATAAGTATTATATATTGTGGTTTTGATTGATTAATGAAATAAAATTTATGTTTAAGGGGTAGATGGGGCTAAGCTTACTGAAAAAGTATTTTGGCTGATTTCATAACAACTTTCTTACTTATTTATTAGTTTACCCACTCAAGGTGGATTACGCTATTTGTTTGCCATTTTTAAGGAATTTCTTTGTCTAAATAATTATTAAGTTAAAGAGATCATCCAAAGTTTAAATTACTTAGAGACAAAGGAACATCGCACTTCTATGTGTAAAGGTGATATCACTTAGTCTAATAAACTAAGGAGAGGGAATATTTATTCATTAAATTAATTTGGGGTATCTAATCAAGTCAATTTGTATTATTAAAACTATAAAAGTGTTTAAAATATCGTAAAAGGGATCTCATTATTTTTTTCTTGACCCAAGAACTCAAGAATGAAGTACTACTGCATATAGCTGTATTGATAGGGGACATAATTTTCCTTGACATAGATCATAGATAAGCATAATGAGATAGGTTTGAAGATATAAGTGAAAGGTGTAGATTATCATTATAACTTTTCCCATTTACCCCTATCTGTTTTATTTAGATTTTAATAAAATTAACTAGAAAATAAATACATACTAATTACAAAAGTGATAATTATGTTTAGGTATTGTATTCAATTATTTTAATAGCATGTTTTTTTATATTAAAAATGTAATGAAGTAAATAAAAATTAAAAAGAAATTGTTTGTGGTTGTTGCTAATTATTAATAAATTGTTAATGATACAATATTAAATTTTGGTTGTTGTTGTTTCCTTCGTATCAGAGCCGAATTTACGTTTTGGTCGCATGCGGGTTATCCATTTTTTGCCGCCCCCTTCTTGGACTATTGTACTTGTCACTTTATCTGCCATAAGTTGGGCAAACTGTTGATATGTAGTTGAAGAAAGATATGATGTATAAGCCCACATTTTTTCATCTTCTACTTTGCTAAAAAGCTGTAAAGAAACGTTTCCAGAGGAGAGTGCTCTAGCCTTCATCGCCAACATACAAGATTTTTGTTCTGATGAGTTTTCATGTTTTTTTTAAATTTTCTACATGCTTGCAGTCATCAAAGCGTTCGTTTGGTTGCGCCCCCAAATAGTTGACAAGGAACAAAAAAGAGCTTTCCTGTACTTTCTGAGTACATCAAGTATGACCTTTTTATTTATTTTCCATTAACTTGTTGAGTTTTGAAAAAGGCTGGTGAAGTATTGTTCTCCAATAAGCCGTTTTGAGACCTCAAAATTATGATTATTGATATCCTGTTCAACGCCATGCTTACAAACATGGTCACATGTTACATCGTTGACTTTCCACAAAGCTGGGTCTTGAATAACTTCCACGTTAACTAAAGGACTATTAACAAAAGTGGTTACATCAAATTCGTTTGAGGACTGACTAACCTCTTTCAGCTGGTCTGGGTCTTGGGGCTTATTTCTACAACTTCTTCTACTTCTACCTGGCATTTGTCATATGGAGACTGAAATGAGTTTTCTGTTGCATTAGTTTCCTTGATGATAGTGTTGCTTGTATCGCCAGGTTCAATTTCATTAATGAGACTTGTTGATGATATACATTTACTTTCAGGAGTTTTTGAAGGAAGTACAATTATCAGGCTTTTTGAAAAAGGATACAATTTTTTGAGTCTTTTCACTAACTTCACGTTCTTTTTTCGCTTTCAATTCTGCCAGTTTTTTGTACTCAGCTCAACCCTTTTCTTACACTGCTCATTTTGTCTCTGTGTCTGTCTGTCGGTTGTCGTTAATTTTTGTGAACCAACATATCTTAAAAACTACTCGTCCAATTTAAATATAATAATGAAATGTGGGTGGTAGGTCATAATTAGCCCAATGGTGGTCCCACATAAGTTTCAAACTTCTGCGCCCATTTCTTTCTACTCTACATGCACACAAACTTACGTTTATTTACACTTATATCTTTAAAAATACTGATCAGATTTTAAGATATTTGGACGGTATGTTGAACATAGCCCACAGATGATATATATTAATTTCAACCGTCTGCACTCTAAATTTTGTTAAATTGATAATTTTATTCATGTAAAATCAAAACAATTTTGAAAGATTTAAAATAAAAAAATGAAAAATTAAATTAATTAGACAATATTGGGTGAAAAAAATAAGGCCGTACCGGGCCCCCGGTATTAATATAACAATAAGGTAAACAGAGGAGAAGAGACTGTAGGAATTTTAACCCAGACACCCAAACGGGGGCGGCGCTAAAATTTGAAACTTTTTGGTTTTCGAATTTTTTGCGGTGCCCCCGATTGGGCGTCGGGGTCGAAATACCTACAGTGTCTTCTCCTCGATTTACCTTATAACTGCCAGGTACACCCTTATTCTTTTCCGACCTGGGCGGCCACCAGGGCCTCCCGCAGCGCCTTTCTCCAACTTGGGCCCCAACACCTACATTATCACCGCACTCTTTTTTTTTATTTAATTGAAGCGAGCGTAGCGAGCTTCCTACATTCAACGAAATATGCTCCTTGTCTGTCTGTCTGTCTGTCTGTCTGTCTGTCTGTCTGTCTGTCAGTAACGTTCACGCGTGTGACGATAACTTGAGTAAAAGTTGACCGATTTAGTTGAAATTTGGTATACATGATCCTCTTACTAATACTCAGGCTAAGTTCGTTGGACAGCGTGATCCGTCCAAGAGTTCGCGCGCAACGCTCGCGTAAACGAGAGGTTCAAAAATTAAATTGGAATTTCAGGACGGGAAAAGATTCTATCATCATCTATTCGATGAGACGAACATTTTTTTCAAATAACATTTTTTAGTAAAACCAACAGCGACACCGCTATGAATTAATAAAGATCGCTAAAACTATTAAAGCGGGCCTAAACGTTTAAAATAGAGAAAACAACCTTTTTACCGATTTCTTACGTTCTAACGTGACGATTTTAATAAAACTTCATAGACACCATCTGATGCACAATTGAAACAGGCATGCAAAATTTCAATTTGATACACGCAGTAGTTTGTTTGTAGCAAAGAGATACAAATTATAAATATTGAAATAGAGATGTGTGGTTAGAGGAACAGTAAGAATGCGGGGTGGTTCCCTTACTACTAGCCGCTGCACTACTACCAGACCCATTATCTATCAAATCATCATGATTCACAATAATCTTTTTTTTCAATATTCAATACATACGCAATATTTATTACTATACGC
This sequence comes from Gerris lacustris, assembly GCA_951217055.1. Lineage (NCBI taxonomy): Eukaryota > Metazoa > Arthropoda > Insecta > Hemiptera > Gerridae > Gerris > Gerris lacustris. Next base: position 43,496,042 of record OX578286.1, read on the forward strand.
TCGCTTCAATGATAGAGCCACGCGATGCCTAGTATCTCTATATATTAATCATTTAAGAACCTCGGTTAAGAACCTCTGTTCTACACTAAAGCCTCGGCCCTCGCGCTTCGTGTGTATGAGTCTGACAGCAAGTGAGGTTGCCGCCCCTTAACCTTAAATTTTTAAGGTTGCCGCTTCGAAAATCACAGCTCAAAAGTGCCGCCCTTCAAAACTTGCCGCCTTGGGCTATAGCCCTTCAAGCCCCCCTGTAAATACGGCCCTGCTTCGTATACCATTTGCAGAAAATTGCTCTTAATACCAAATATATAATAATTGAAGCGAGCGTAGCGAGCTTCCTACATTCAACGAAATATGTTCCGTGTCTGTCTGTCTGTCTGTCTGTCTGTCTGTCTGTCAGTAACGTTCACGCGTGTGACGATAACTTGAGTAAAAGTTGACCGATTTAATTGAAATTTGGTATACATGTTCCTCTTACTAATACTCAGGCTAAGTTCGTTGGACAGCGTGATCCGTCCAAGAGTTCGCGCGCAACGCTCGCGTAAACGAGAGGTACAAAAATTAAATTGGAATTTCAGGACAGGAAAAGATTCTATCATCATCTATTCGATGAGACGAACATTTTTTTCAAATAACATTTTTTACTAAAACCAACAGCGACACCGCTATGACTTAATAAAGATCGCTAAAACTATTAAAGCGGACCTAAACGTTTATAATAGAGAAAACAACCTTTTTACCGATATCTTACGTTCTAACGAAACGATTTTAATAAAACTTCATATACACTATCTAATGCACAATTGAAACAGGTATGCGAAATTTCAACTTGATACAAGCAAAATTCTTTGCGTAGTGACGAGATACATTTATAATAATTGTTTAAAAGCTACCGCGGGTGGTGAAGATTGTTATAGTCGTATAGTGTATAGGTTTGTTTAGGAAGTAAAGCTTTGTACCGAGTACCCCCACTCTTCCCTACAACACTACCCTCTTCCACTTATCTTCAACTATGACATTCATCATGATTAATAAATTTCAATATTCAGTATTTCATTGCAATACGCTCGCTTCAATGATAGAGCCACGCGATGCCTAGTATAGGACTATTTTAAATCAAATTATATTTATCATTAACTATGGGAGACATACAGAAGAAAAATAGACCCCAGCACCTGGACTTGAACCACGGGCCTCCTATATATCTGTTACTATATATATCTGTTATTGATTGTACTAGGTACAGGTACTAATTGAGTACTTAATAATTATAAGCGTTAATTCTCGGTCTAGTTCTATTGCCATGAATATTTGGCTTGCTAGACTTGTAGAAAAGATTGAAAGCTTGGATTCGGTAATTTGTATCGGTAACGACAGAGAAAAATCATTCTCCAGTATAGCTCAGTTGGTAAGAGCGCCTGTAACGGATATATAGGAGGCCCGTGGTTCAAGTCCCGGTGCTAGGGTCTATTTTTCTTTGTATGTCTCCCGTAGTTAATGACAATTATAATTTGATTTAAAGTAAAATTTAATCTTTCCATAGTATGAATAAATTGAATGCTACCTAAAACTTAAAAATTCGAATTTCTAATTGATTGTACTAGGTACAGGTACTAATTGAGTACTTTATAATTATAAGCGTTAATTCTCGGTCTAGTTCTATCGCCATGAAAATTTGGCTTACTAGGTTTCTAAGTGGGTGTACCCCTCGATCGCTAACGGAGTTGGAATTTCGTCATGACTTCCTGGAACCTCTGCAACAATGAATATTATTCCCAGATCTCTAGTACAGCAATGGGTTCCAGATTAGGACCTATACTAGCCGATTTTATCCTTAACCAAACCAAACTGCTCGAAGATTCCCTCCCCAAATTGCCTTTCAAACTTCTTTAAATGTAGATGATATGATTACCGCTATTCCCACTATAATCTTCTTCAAACGGTTCTTGATATTTTTAATTCCTTCCATTGGCGTCTTCAATTCATTTTTACACATACCAACAATAACAAAAAATCCTTGGTACAAACAAGAAATAAACACCAGAGTGTGTAATACTTCGTTTTTTAGGGTTTCGTTGGTAAAACCAAAAAAAAGAAACCCTTATAGTTTCGTTCCTGTGTCCGTCTGTCACTCTGTACGGTTCCAATAACTTTTAAACCAAAAGAGATAAAAACGTGAAACTTTCCAGTATAAAAGATCGTTTTGACGCGCACACAGGAAAAATATAGAGAACTCAAAATTATCAGCTTTTCAAATTCAAAATGGCGGATAAATCACGCCGCGCGAAAAAAATATTCTTTTAAAATTTTGAGTGGGGTATCAAATGAAAGGTATTGAAGAGTAGATTACAAATATATATACCACTTAGGGATAGTGTTTAATTTTCGGCGCCATTTTGTCAAAAAACATCGAAATTTTGCGTGTCCCCCCCCTAAAATCGTATTTCCGCTGTTACTAAAAATATAGAAAAATATGCAAAATGTGTGGTCTGCTGGGCCATAGAAAAAATAAGATTAGCAGTTTGATCTGATGTACAGGAAATCCAAGATGGCGGATAATTCACGGAAAGGTATTGAAGAGTAGATTACAAAAATGTATAATACTTGATGGTTAACATTTAATTGTGCCAAAAAAACTTTTCTCCCCCCTTCTAATTTTGTGTTAACAATACCAACGAAACCCTTTTTACGTGAGACTTCACGCCTTACCAATTTATTTATTTTTAATTATACGTATTACGTATTTATCTTCTGTTTCCGTTCCACGAAAAAGAACTGTTTGGCACACCTATAAATTGTTTGCCCCGATGTAACATGGAAACCGGAATCGACGGCATCAAAACTAACGAGTTACTCCTAAAATACCCACCCCATTGTAATTCGACATCTGCCACAGCCTACAACCTTGGAGTTTTTCCTTATCTCAAGCAAACACAGCATTAGAACTCTCAACTTATCTGGACTTCCTCATATTCTAAGAACCAAAAGAACTTGAATGGTGGTCCTGAAAAGGACCGTTTGATCGTGATTCCTGGTAGCAGGGTTTTTAAGCTTTCTTCTCAGTCTTCTTGGGAAGGAGGACAGCCTGGATGTTGGGTAGCACACCTCCCTGGGCGATGGTGACTCCGGCCAGGAGCTTGTTCAACTCCTCGTCATTCCTTATGGCAAGCTGCAAGTGACGTGGGATGATACGGGACTTCTTGTAATCCCTAGCAGCGTTGCCTGCCAACTCGAGAACTTCAGCGGCCAAGTATTCCATGACTGCCGCCAAGTAGACAGGGTCACCGGCTCCCACTCTTTCCGCGTAGTTACCCGTTACCCTTGCGGAGAAGACGATGAATCCTTCCCACAGGAAACTGGATACCGGCGGAATGACCTCGTCTTTGTTTTGCCCTTAGCCTTACCGCTTTTACCACGTCCAGACATTTTGTTGATTGGTTTTAGAGTTGAAGTCTAAAGTTCCTGATATGATTTACGATGTATGTCGAATGGTGAGAGATGGCAGGTAAAAATATATATATACTGTTTAGCTTTCGCAAACCTAACCAATCATATTGCCAACTTTTCGTTTACTCAATTTCTATTGGTGCTGGGTTTTATACGTCTTTTGTCTATTACTCAGCTTATAAGCACAGTCAACAACAGTGTCAATATCACTCATCATCAACGTCATCATGCCTCCTAAAGACAGCGGTAAAGCCATCAAGAAAGCCGGCAAGGCTCAGAATCAGAAGAACATCGTCAAGAGCGACAAGAAAAAGAAGCGTAAGAGGAAGGAGAGCTATGCCATCTATATCTACAAGGTACTCAAAGCAAGTTCACCCCGACACCGGTGTCTCCTCTAAGACCATGAGCATCATGAACAGTTTCGTGAACGATTTATTCGAGCGCATTGCCGCCGAAGCATCTTGAAATTCAAACGGCCGTGAGGCTGCTTCTCTCTGGAGAGTTGGCCAAGCACGCTGTCAGTGAAGGCACCAAGGCTGTTACCAAGTACACTAGTTCTAAGTAAACAGTGCCGGAGGGTTTATCAAAACGGTCCTTTTCAGGACCACCAAATTTATGTCATTCACTCTTAATTCTGATTAAATATTTTACACCTAAAACGCGACGTCCCTGGCCTCAAAGCGTACGTAATTTAACTTCAATAGGTGACTCTTAATGGTATAGCGCAATATTCAATTGTTTTTCCAGACTAGTGGGGGTGTAATGTTCATGTTATGAACTCCCGTTATGGGTAAGCAGTAAGTTTCTTTTTCTTATAAACATGTGTCTGAAAATCGCGCATTTACGAGATCTAGGTATCTAACCACCTACAATTTAATGCATTGCGAAATCAAACCTTGAAACGAAATTAAACGTTATTCGTATCGCTTGATAACAATTACTCGTAAATTAGGTGAAGGCTTCAGGGCAGGAGAGGAATTGAGATCGAAATAGTACATTACGCGTCGAGTGCGGAAAGTAGGATTTTGCATGCGAGTGTGGAGTTTGCACCCGAGCGACAGCGAGGGTAGTAAAACCACAGGAGCAATGCAAAATGCCGTATTCGCAATTCGCACGAGTTGCCTACCGTACTTTATCTGGTAAATTTAATTTTATTCTTGAATATAAAATTTACAAATCATTTTAGAGGTCACAGTTTTGTAACTTTTTCCTCTAACTTAATTTCTGCATTTGTCATTACAATACATAATATACAGCACACTGTTTAATAGGAAAAAATAATAAAAAACCTATTTATAAATTTTTGGGGTGGTGGTAGGGTATGAATTCTGTGTTTAGCGTGGATCTATTTGAGATCTTATCATGAAAGAAGTTATTTTAATAGAAAATTTAAAGTTTTGTTGGAGCTCCGTTTGTTTTGATTTGGACAACTAGGTTATTTATTAGACTATTTGTGTGACCTTCGCAATTTGAAGAAAACGATTCTACAGAATTTATTAAATATTGTTGAATATATTCAATCCCGGCTAGTTCATGTAGTTTAGTGATCTTGGTGTATCTAGGCGAATTTGTAGCAAGTCGTAAAAATTTATTTTGAATTATTTGTAACTTTTTTAAGTTTGTGTTCGAAGTAAAACTCCCAAGCAGCGCTAGCATATAACAAAATCGGTCGAATAGCTACTTTATAAATTATTAATTTATTTTTCGAAGAAAGTTTTGAATCCCTCGATAAAATAGGGAAAAGAACTCTAATTAGTTTTTTTTTGCACTTGTCGATTAAAGTCTGAATGTGTGTTGTGAAAGTAAGTTTTCTATCTAAAAATAGTCCTAAGTACTTTACTGAATTGCACCACGGTAGAACTAGGCCGTCGACAGTTATATTACCGGAGATTTTTGGGCGTCTCTTCGAGAAAAGTATGGCTTCGAATTTGTTGTTATTAGGCTTTAATCGCCAGTGTAAAAAGTAACTTCGGATTTTTGCTAGGGCTTTATTTAGTCTTGTTACTATAGTGTCAGTTCTCCAAGAGGAAGTATATAATGCTACGTTCATCTTGTTTGACTGGCACTTACTTATATGTACTTGAAATTTTCTATTTGTAATTTATGAAAATAATAATTTGATAATATAATGGGGAAATTTGAATTTTATGAGTTTGTATAGTAGGCCCTTGTGCCAGATGGTATCAAAAGCCTTTTCTAAATCTACTAGTACTAAGCCGGTATGTTTTCTATGATTGAAGTTTACAGTAATATGTTGGACGAGCCTAGACAGCTGGCCTTGGGTTGAATGTCCACTTCTGAAGCCAAATTGTTCATTCGGAAGTATACTTTTTATGCTTGTGATTTTGGAGATTCTAGCTTGTATTACTTTTTCGAAAATTTTACTTAAACCATTTATATAGAAGACCCGTGGTTAAAATCCCGGCGCTGGAGTGTATTTTTCACTGTCTGTTTCCCGTAGTTAATAATAATTATAATTTGATTTAAATTAAACCATTTAGCAAACTTATTGGGGGATAGTTTTTAGGGTTTTAAGGATCTTTTCCAGGTTTAGGAAAAACTAATATTTTTGCTGTTTTCCAGCATGTGGGAAAATATCAAGTTATTAAAATTTTATTGTATAAATAAGTCAGGTGCACTATCGCTTTCTTAGGGAGTTGTTTCAACATTGAATTTGTGATACCATCTGGTCCAGGGGACTTGCGTGATTTTCTTGTTTTAATTATTTGTTTGATCTCAGTTGGTGAGGTTAGACGAATATCGGAAATGGTAGCTGGTATAGTTTTAAAATAATTATCGACAAAGCGAGAGACTGACAGACTGTGATGGTTGGAAGCTAGATTATTGTTTTGAGAGTGTACACTTGCAAAGTTCTGGGCTAATATATTTGCTTTTTCAAGATTTGTGTAAATATATTGATCGTTTATCAGGAAAGGAGATTCAGCATGTGGTTTTTTTTAAAGTATTTAACAACTTTCCAGAATGATGTGTTTGCCGGTTTAAGTTTGGCTAAAAATGTTTGCCACCGGTTGTTTGAGTTATAACTTAAAAGTTTTTTAATATTGTTTTGTAAAAAATTTGTTGTACGTATTAAAAAGGGTGTTCTGAATTTATTGCATTGGCGTTTAAACCAATTTTTAATTTTTAAATCCTTTATATTAACTTCACTTTTGTGCCTGGGGGAGTGCCTGGGTGCCTGGCGTCAACATTTTTGGAAGGCTAGTTAACCCTCTTCTACTTATCCGATCGAGCTGAAACTTGGCACATAGACTCTCTACCAATACAAAAACATTTTAACAAATTAATTAATTAATTAAATTTAATTAATTAATTAAATTTAATTAATTAATTAATTAATTTTTCAATTTAATTAATTTTTTTTTAAAAAATGAATGGATTAAATAAATTTTAAAAAATAAGTATTAAAAGTAAAATAAAAAATTAATTATTTAATTAATTGGTTGGTATATAAAATCTTTGGAAGGCTAGTTAACCCTCTTCTACTTATCCGATCGAGCTGAAACTTGGCACATAGACTCTCTACCAATACAAAAACATTTTAACAAATTAATTAATTAATTAAATTTAATTAATTAATTAATTAATTAATTTCTCAATTTAATTAATTATCTTTTTAAAAATGTATGGATTAATTAATATTTAAAAATTAAGTAATAAAAATGTATTTAATTAATTAATTAATTGGTAGGTATATATAAAATCCTTATAGGGCTAGTTAACCCTCTTCCAGTCGTCCAATCGAGCTAAAACTTGGCACATAGACTCTCTACCAATACTTCCCCCTCACAACCAAAATGCAAAAATATAAAGGATTTATAATAAAAACTTGGTTTTTATGGGCTGGTATTATTATTATTATAATCAGAACTTGAGGGAGTTTGTCGCTTGTTTTAAGCTTTACGGGTGAACTAGAATATGTAGCTGCTTTATTAAGTTACTCTAAAAAAGTTTTTGACTGTTGTATCAACATCTTTATTTGTAGTAAGATTTGGCTTAACAGTGATATTTTCATTTAAGTAAACTTTGAAAGTATTCCAATTTATGTTTTTATATAGTCTTTCAGATTGTATATTTCTAGTAGGAATAACATTATAATTAAAAAGGATAGGGTTGTGGTCTGATGCTAAAATTGACAGGCTTTCAGGGTCGGAGATGTTCAGTTTAGAGTTAGATACAATTAAGTCTAATGTACTAGGTTTTCTAGGTCTCGGTGGAAAATAAGTTGGTTTTTCGGGAGCGATTATATAATAATTTTGTCGGAGAGCAGTGTCATATAATATATAACCTGCTTTATTTGATGTGATACATTGCCAGCTAGTGTGCCTCGAATTTAGGTCTCCTGTTATTATTTTCCGTTTATCTATTGATAGTAATTTGATAAGGTCGTTTCTATAAGCTTTAGTGTTTCCGGTTCTGTAAGCTGAACTGATATTTATATGACTATTGTAAGTGAATATTTTAATACCGATAGATTCCAGAGGTCACTTGTGGTAAGGGTTTTTGTTGTTGTTTTAACTGTTTATTTACCAGTATTGCTACGCCACCGCCACAATTGTTTTTGTCTGCTCTATACACGATATAGTTATTAAATCTTAGAGGTTTCAAAACACTTAGTTTAGTTTCATTTAAACAGCATACATCAACTGCATAGTCACTTAAAGCCTGATTTAGTTTTAATTTTTTATCAGATACAGAATTACAATTCCAGTGCATAATTTTTAACAATTTAGGATAAGACATTAAGGAGTGAATAGCAATAATACATTTTCTATTATAACAAATATTTTGCTTGATATGTCTAGAGCACTTTTAATTTGATGCCCTATTGATACCGTGAGTTCGCCCTGCTCTCTCAATTGGCGCAAAGTCAACCAGGTTATTCAAATCCCAGGTATGTGATTGGTTGTCCAAAGAGAGAGATCCGAACCAATCAGGTTCATGCTTTTTCCCACGTTCCTATATAAGGAGCGCAAAATCGAAGCTAAGGCACACCGCCACCGCATGCTCCGAAAGCTACACAGCTCCACCAAGTAAGAAGCTCCGAGAGCCAGAGAGCGGCTCCGGCCCCTCTGGCAAACAGTCAAACAACAGTGAAGCCAATCAGCCACAGTCATTTACCCTTCTCCATCTCTCTCTTCAGGCTCCCACTCCATCCTGGGACCTCGGCCTCTCAAGAATCTTCACACTCAACTCTGCTTGTCTGTTTTCATCACCTTTCCCATCTCTCTACTCTTCGGGTGCAGTCCTTTCCGCTGTGAATAGCTCTCTTGCGCTGTCTCTAAGGAATTTCTAGCGCTTGGAAGGGAAACCGACCTTGCGCTGTCCTTGGAGAATTTAGCGCTTGGGATCTGTTGGCAGTGGAAGGAGAGTTTGTCTGGCGGCTTACTGCGCTGACCTAGCGGCATTAGCGAGGTAAGTCACAGAGAACTCCCCCTGCATCCCGAAGAATCCCTAAACGGTCCTTTTCAGGACCACCGCAAGTTTGTTTCGCCGCAGATACATCGCGACCCACTTTCGCGCCGTATCACTATGTTTTTAATTAATGGCAGTAGTTTAGATAAGTTATCAAATGAAGTGTGTTCCTTAATCAAAGAAAATACATCACTTATTTCGGAGTTTTCATGAGACGGCGCTGGACGAGGTTGAGGCCACTCTGGTTGATTGGAACTACTTGTAGAAGGTAACGTCTGTTTTAAAGTATTTGGGAAGTCCTCTAATCGATTCGTGAAAGGTTTGTCTGATTTAGTCACTCCTGTCCGAACAAGTGATTTTCGGTTTTTCTTTTCAGCAATGGAACGGTACGTTTCACTACTTAAATCGAAGGAACCATGTTTTTTGCCACAATTCACACATTTTAAATTTTCTGTGTCTTCATACTGTAGTTGGCAATCCCTAGAGTCGTGAGATTTGGCACACTTGTCACGAGCCAAATTTTTATGACATGTAAGCGCGATGTGCCCAAAGGTTTGGCACCGAAAACATCTTGTAGCTAGACGTTTATTTATGTATTTTTCCCATGTCACTCGGCAATATACAATGGTTCTAATATTCGTAATATTTTTAATTAAAGTCCCAGGTTTAAATGATATTAAAAATATTGGAGCATTGGAAGCTTTGCCTTTCTCATCCTTATAAGTAAATTGCTTAATACTTACAGGCTCAAGTTGTTTTAATTTGAGATCGCTTAATATTTCTGAAACATCTGTAGTCGAGGGTAGACGCACAACAAACTCAGGGCCCTTTTCGCTTCGTGGAGTGAAAGTATAAAACTCAACGTTAGTCTTTTTAAGATATTCTTGGATAAATAGAAAATCTTCTTTGTTTTGTGTGTAAATTAAAATGTTGTCTTTTTTCGGTTTCAATTCCACATCACCTTTTACTTTGTCTTTTATTGCTTGCACAAAGTGAGAGTGGTTTTTGAATTGGGCTAAAAGGATTATTGGAGGCATTACAAATGCCTTATTAGAGTTTATTGTGTTCGTATTTTTTTTCTATTACATTTTCAGTCCATTTCGTTTGAATCATGTGAACTTGATAATGATTCATATTTGTTTTCAGTTTTTAATTGAAATTTTGGGGTATTGTCAGATTTGATTCTTTTTCTTTGGGGCCTGGGAACGGTTTGAAATTGATTTGAGTTTTCGTCATTAATTTCGGGGTTTTTTTTTTTTTTTATGTGTATTTAGTTTGGGATAAAACAGTATATCGAGTTTAGGATCAAGGTACACTGATTAGAGAGATAGATACACGCACCTCGACTGCCTACAATAGACTGACGTACTTTATCTACGATTGTTAGATTTAAATAATAAATACAGAAAAAAATAAACTTGCTGTATGTAAGTTCGTATCTCTTCTCTTAATAAAGATGGCATTAATCTTGAGTTTTATTTTTTGCCGAATTAATTATTTCTGGAGGAGTATTATTCTCTACATTTTCGTCAAAGCCACTTGATTCATTTATTGTTTTTTAACTAAAAACTCGATATAAACAGTTACTTTAATAAAAGAATAGCAAATTAGTTTTGTTAAATGTAAACAAACTCGCTAGCGTGGTAAAGAAGAGGAATTCTTCAGAACTATGAGACGCACATGCGCAATGAATACAAGTACGTAAATAATCACTTTCTACGCATCTAAACAGAGATATAATGTTTATATTTCGTATCAATCGTAGGTAAAAGATATATCGACATCTATGTCCCAACCCTATATTCGACATCTCCACTCAGACGTCTCTATAACTGTCTGACTGTCTCACTCTTTCAAAAACACGCGACGGACACATTACCCTCGGTATAAGGGTTTCGATAAGTATCTACAAAGAGATGTTAAATTGGAATTCTTATGGGTAGCCGTGTCCAACTATTTTTTTAATAAAGAAAAATTATTTTTTCTTCTTCTTTATAATAAAAACTTTTATTACAATGCACTGAAAACGTATCCTTTACATTTTTGAAGCTTTGAGGAAACATTAAAAGATAATAAATGTAACACTTGTTTTAAATAAGAACTTCTTGTATAGTTTGAACATTAACTATTAATATATTTATTTAAATGTACAAATGTCACAATTGAAAATAATCACTTTAACTTATATAAAGTAAACAACAAGTTATTAAACATCTTCCCCTTTTAGACACATACTACCCTAGGTCTGATGAAATGAGAGTTCCGTCTGTATGTCAGTCCTGAGTCAGTCTTCACAAGATAAGATCTTGGAGTCCCTACTGTATTAAGTATAACCCCAGGTTCCCAGTACTTAGTTCTAACATTTTGTATGTATATTGTTTGCCCCGGTAGAAAACTTGTCTCATGTCTTTTTGCATTTATATCATAGTGTTTCTTTTGGTAGTCCCTGTTTTTGTCTATGTCAGCTCTAGCTTTATTTGGAACTGTCCTCACTGTCAACCTATCAGCAGGGACGGGAAGTTTTGACCGTAGCACCCGGCCCATTAATAGTTGCGCTGGTGAAAATTCCAGCCCTGCCACAGTGCTATTCCTATAGTTAAGAAGGCTTAAATTCATATCTACACCGGATTCTAAAGACGTTTTAATGATTTTCTTTGCTATCCCCACACCTTTCTCTGCTAATCCATTAGCCTGAGGGTAATGTGGGCTAGTTGTTTGAATCTTGAAATCCCATTTTTTTGTGAATTCTTGTAGTTAATATGAACTGAATGGCATATTGTCGGCTATTAAAATTTGAGGAATTCCTAATCTAGAAAAAATTTGAATCAATGCCTGTTTCACAGCATTGCTTGTTTTATTGTTGATTTTTATCACCTCTAACCACCTAGAATAATAGTCCATCAGCACTAAATAGTATTTTCCTGCCCAATCGGCAATATCCTACACCTACTTTAACAAATGGTGTGGTCGGCAATTCATGATTGATAAGGGGCTCTTTTATATTTGACCTTCGATACTTCTGACAAACACTACATGAGTCTATTATATTCTTAACATCCGACCTGATCCCTGGCCAATAATAGTAACTGGAAACAATTCCATTCATCTTCGCTTCACCCAAGTGAGTTTCGTGAAGTCTCTTAATAATTAAATATCGTAATTTTTTAGGGATTAGAATTCTATTATTAAAATACAACAACCCGTCATCTAACTGAATGTTGTTTCTAAGTTTAAAATAATGAGCTAATTCACCTCCTGATTCCACTGATTCAGGCCAGCCATGTTTATAATATTCACTTACTTTACTTAGGACTTCGTCCTCGATAGTCTCTTTTTTAAATTCTACAAACCGGTCGTCAGAGAATTTAACTGAGCCTGCTTCACTAACGCAATGAACCATTTCTAACATTGTTTTGTCCAATTTTACATCAGTTTTAATGCCACACCTAGACAGAAAATCAGCAATGTACATATTTTTTTCCAGTGCGATGAATATTTCTGGTGCGATGAAAGAGAATATTTACGTCATATACACAATTTAGTAACGTTTCATAAAAACAGAGAAACAAAATCTAAAAAAATACCGTTTTTATGATAGTAACACTCATTACGACAAAAATGTGATTTTTTATGTATATATGGTCATAATATGTATGTAAATAAATTTAAAAACTGACTGTTCTTGAACGAAAATGTCATCCTAAGTCCCTGATGTGTCAAAATAATCAATATTATCATGTCTAAGGCTTATTTTAATTTTCTATAAAGTAGCCAAACTGATTTCCCTAAAGGTACATTTTATTTGAAAATGACCCATTTATACTTTTTATAACTCAATACGATATACATATTAGATTAGTAAGAACTGTTTAAGACGGAACCACTAAGTCATTTTGTTGTTTTCTAGTTTGAAATAAAACGAATAAAAAAAAAAATAAAAAAAAGATCGGAAGGGTGTGTGGTAAGGGAGATAAGTGGGACGAATATGCAGATCTATAAATGAGTGAGAGAATAGAAGTTAATAAATAAGTGAGGAGGAAAGAGTGCAGTAGGACTTCTACTAGATAAAGAGTGATAGAAATATTTTGTCTAAAGATAGTAAAGACACCTGGATTTGTTATCTACTTAAGATAAACATCAGACCAGATAAGATTAAATCAAACCCTTTTAACATCTTTTTAATTTTTTTTCAGTTTTATTTAACTAGCCCTCCCTGCTTTTTAGTGTCATACTTCTTATCATATTATTACGCAGAAAGTGAACCTCCGAAGTGGACCTTTTTCCCCTTTCCTCATCCAAAATCTCGGACCTCCCCCCCCCCCCCCCCTCGTGCTCATTAGTTCTTAAAATGGAAATCTCTCCTGACATACATTTGTGATAATTTAAATTAAATTTTCCATTCCTTATAGTTATAGTCCAGTCAATAAGTACAAAAAATATGGATTTCCTTGCAAAAAATCGGTTTTTGAATATGTTGTTGGGACCAATGCAAAAAAAAAACTTGTGCAAGCCGAGTTATATCGAAATAAGACGGTTGTGCGTGAAGTCTCACGTAGAAAGGGTTTCGTTAGTATTCTGAACACGAAATTATATTTATCGGAAGAATTTAGAGGGGTGAAAATGTTTTTTATCGGTTATAACGACAAGGTAATTTAAATTTTATACATTTTTGCAATCTACTCTTTAATACCTTTCATTTGATATCGTGACCAAATTGTATTATGAATTATCCGCCATTTTGGATTCCCAGTTAACCAGATCAGATCAAATTGCTGGTATACTTAGTTTTTCTTTTGCCCAGCAGACCGCATATTTTTACTTACTCATATAAAGAGAAAGTATTGTGATGGCGCAAAAATTCGATTTTGAGATTTTGATGGATTTACACGTTTTGAGGTCCCCTGAGTCCAAAAAAGTGGTTTTTAAAAAATGTCTGTCTGTCTGTCGTCTGTCTGTCGTCTGTCTGTCGGAGCCTAAACTACTGGGCCGATTTTGACGAAATTTGGCATACATGTTCAGAAAAATCATACCCCGAGGCGAAATCGAGAAATGAATTTTAGCCCCAAAGTTAGGGGCGCTACCCCCCAAAAACACTGAAAAAACGTGAAAAAAATTATTTCTCGAAAACGATTTTGATTAAAAAATTCTAAAATATAGTCCATTTAAATACGAATCCAACGATGTAAGCCGTTTTCCCGGGAAAAATCTAGTTCCTGAGAAAAAAGCTTAAAACGCAGACCGAGAGAGCCCGGGTTCGATTCCCCGCCCGGGAGAAGTTATTTTTATGATACATTTTAATGAAATGCTCAATAATAATTAAATTTACATACGAAATCTAATAAATGGAAAACACTGGGCTAAATAATTATGAACTCGAATATGAGAAAGTTTGTCTGAGTTGTCTCGGACCGATTTTTTACTTTCTCATATAAAGAGAAAGTATTGTGATGGCGCGAAAATTCGATTTTGAGATTTGATGGATTTACACGTTTTGAGGTCCCCTGAGTTCAAAAAAGTGGTTTTTAAAAAATGTCTATCCGTCGTCTGTCGTCTGTCTGTGCAGACGCCTAGAGCCTCAACTACTGGGCCGATTTTGACGAAATTTGGCATACAGGTTCAGAAAAATCATACCCTGAGGTGAAATCGAGAAATGAATTTTAGCTCCAAATTTGGGGGCGCTACCCCCCAAAAACTCTGAAAAAACGTGAAAAAGAAATATTTCTCGAAAACGGTTCCGACGATTTTGATTAAAAAATTCTAAAATGTAGTCCATTTAAATACGGATCCAACGATATAAGCAGTTTTCCCGGGAAAAATCTAGTTCCTGAGAAAATCGCTAAAAACGTGGATGGAGAGATCCCGGGTTCGATTCCCCACCCTGGAGAAGTTATTTTTATGGTAAATTTTGATATAATTTTCTATAATAACTAAACGCACTTACAAAAACTAAAAATCGGTCCGAGACAACTCAGACAAACTTTCTCATATACGAGTTTATAATTACTTAACCCAGTATTTTCCATTTATTAGTTTTCAAATGTACATTTAAATATTATTGAACATTTCATCAAAATTTATCATAAAAATAACTTCTCCTGGGTGCGGAATCGAACCCGGGCTCTCTCCGTCCGCGTTTTAAGCTAATTTCTCAGGAACTAGATTTTTCCCGGAAAAACGGCTTATATAGTTGGATTCGTATTCAAATGGACTACATTTTAGAATTTTTTAATCAAAATCGTCGGAACCGTTTTCGAGAAATATTTTTTTTTCACGGTTTTTCAGAGTTTTTGGGGGGTAGCGCCCCCAAATTTGGAGCTAAAAAGACACACATTTTGATGTTTTTTGACAAAATGGCGTAAAAAATTAAACAATTTTCCTAAGTGCTATATAGTTTTGAAATCTTCTCTTTAATACCTTTCATTTGATATCCCACTCAAAATTTTAAAAAAAATGTTCACGGGACTATCCGCCATTTTGGATTTGAACGGCTTAAGATTTTGAGTTAGCTATGGTTGTTGGGGGGGGGGGGGGCAAAGTGGCAACTTGCACGGGTGAAAATTTACACTCGGTCCGGCCCCTTTATTTGTGTGAAACATGTCTCACCCCTCCGGGATTCAAACTCACGCCGGGGTTTTAGACCTTGGTTTCAGAGCCGATTTAATTATTTTAGCAGACAATTTTTAACTTTGAATTGCTGGCCTTTTATTCACCTTTTCTTAATTATTAAAATATACTTTGAACACCAGGAACATTTTACAAAATATTATAACAGTATTTTGTTTAGAATGAAGAAAAAATAACTTTTTTATTATTAAAAAACAAAGAACATTAAACTATAATTATGGAGCGACGGAGAAACAAATACAGAGTATTCAAACTATAGTAAGAAGTAGGCACTATTACTATTAATATGAAAATAAGAAAACTAAAATAATATAATTTGAACTTAAGTATGTAGTTTCCGAGTGTTTAAAAAAAAGAGGTTTGAGGGCTGAGGGGGAAGCCGCGGCAACGTACCCGGTACTATAAGTATAAGTACCTAGGTACTTGTATCAGGTACACACCAGTACCTGTACCTAGTAGGCTAGTAGTGCTAGGTCCAAGAAATACTAGGAACAACCCATCCCTACTTCCTAGCTGTTGTTTGGTACGAGCCATTTTATGAGTGATGAAGATGTGAGGTTGTTATGAGAATGTATATGCCTTAGAGTCAAGTTAAAGGAATACTTATACTAATGGCAGATTTTCCGTCCATCCTATTGGCCGAATTCACAAGACGCTTAGGGCCAATAGACTGCCGCCTTCATTCTATCATCCTATATAACCACCTCGAAATCATGTGTTATGATCATTCCGATCTGTTTACAAGTTTACATCATCGTCGAAGCTCCTTCCTACTCTTAATTAATATGACTGGCAGAGGTAAGGGCTGTAAAGATCTTGGCAAAGGCGGCGCTAAGAGACACAGGAAAGTACTGCGAGACAACCATCCTTTCCCACAAGACTGAAAAAACACCTACTATAGACAAATACATAACTACTTATACATGACCTGTCATTGTTTCTATCTACTTTCAATAATTACTGCTTACTAAACTAATTTTCGGTATTTATGAATATATATACATATATAATATGTACTCGTATTTTCAACTATTTATATATGCATTTATTTAATTTTATTTTTAATGTTATTATTTTTTTTTTTTTTTAAATGCTCATCAAACTCATCGTAGGTAATTTGTATTTAAACTTATTTTACAAATGATTTAGCTTATTGAATACAAATATTATTATTAATTATGGTCAAGAGAAGACTTCCACCACAGCACAGGATCCCGAATCCTCTAGTGGTGGGGAGAATTTATATTTTTATAAAAAAAATGTATTGAAGAATAAATAAAAAAATCATATAAAAAAAGAAACAAAAAAAAAAAAAACGTCCAGGGTATCACCAAGCCTGCCATTAGGAGGCTGGCTCATCGCGGCGGAGTGAAACGTATCTCTGGTCTCATCTACGAAGAAACTCGAGGTGTCCTCAAGGTATTCCTCAAGAACGTGATTCACCGCGTCACCTACACCGAACACGCTAAGAGGAAGACCGTTACTGCCATGGACGTGGATTACGCGCTCAAGAGGCAAGGGCGCACCCTCTATGGTTTCGGGGGTTAAGGAGCTAAAACTTTTCAGTGCTCGACAACCAACGGACAATCACTAAATCTCAAACGGTCCTTTTCAGGAACACCAAATTAATATCTCCTTCCTAATGATCCCCTATAGCTAGCTCTCAGTCGACGGCGTAAGCGTATTAAAGCTAAATTTTTATTTTATTTATATTAATGCAGTGGACACAACCGCCCTTAAGTATTATGTATAATTGTCCTAAAAGTTCCCCTTCTTAACAATACTTCTTTAGGGAGATGTGCAGTGACTAGCGGCTCGCTAGTCACCCGATTTGTACCCAGATGATACTGAAATAATTGCCTATAATGAGAGAACTTAATAATGCTAATAAAGATGATTGATTATAAAAAGTATTAATGATTTAAATATTTCGAGTAAATAAGTTGTTATGATGAAGTGATGTATGAAATGGTAAAACTAGTCAGTACTGACGAAAAATAGATAAAAATGAGAATATTAGATCGATAAGCACGGTATGAAGGTTGAAGCAACACTGAGTTAGAATTTAAGAGTAATGGTAAAGGTGTCTGGCAAGCAAATTTAGCTAAATGATTAAATGTGGATGTTTTAGTCGATAGGTTTGATAATTATATTATTTAGTATAATACTAAAGATTTTGAAGAAAATAAGTAGACTGCAGGCTAATTAGATTATTGAGCTAGGTGTTGATGTCTCGTGGCAGGATAATTAAATTAACAGCGAGTACATCCGGACTCGATTCTTCCTGTCTAAACTCTTCTTTGAAATCAAACTTGATCTAATTTAATAAGAGCCTAAACATACGTTATGGAGTTTTGTAGTGTTTCAAGACTAAAGTGTTGTGTCTTTAGCCCAGAACATAGCTTAGAAAAAAAAGGTTGTATTATTTAAAATAAAATAAAATACATTGGATTGAGTCGGGGCGAGTCATATCGTGAATAGATTCAATACCAGACTGCCCGTCTAGGCTTTAACTATAATACGAGGATGCCTCCCCACCACGCACTTTGTTAACATCTCGTACATATATATATAAACATTGTATTAAAACAATTGGAATTTAAACTCTATGTATAACACTTTGTAAGAAGCTCGCTTCAACAAGACAAGAATTTCCAATTAAACAGATCTTTCATCAGTGGCGTAGGAACGGGGGGGGCTATCGGGCTCGAGCCCCCCCCGTCAGATTTGAAGGGGCAAAAAAATTACAAATAAAATAAAAATTAGTACATGCTTAAAATTTTGTTGAATGATTTGGTAAATAATACATTTATATTTTATTTCAAATAAAAATGTTTTTAACATTAATAAAATGGTATAATATATTATAAACATTTAATTTATTTGAAGTGCCGACGGGTGGGTTTAAATAGGAAGATAAGGGCGGCTGCGGCTAGTAAAGCCAACAAGTCGGTAGTCGGCACATCACAAAGAGTTATCATGACTTCTATTTCTCACCAACACTAAACTAAATAAAATCTTAATAACGTGATCAACTGAGTCAATCAAAATAAATAGCACCTGCTCTGTCGTTGATGACAAGAAAGTTTCGTTTGATTTATCAGACTGAGTTATGTCAACTTGCTATCAGTAGTTTCAGAAGCGCGGCTCAAACCCCGTTTATTAAAAAACAACCACGGTCGTAGTAGGAGGTTGAACCACCCTTATAGACATTATCAACTATGAATTTTAGCTAGATAAGGAGACTTCTCTTCTCTTTCCTCTTTACCCGGCCTTTTTTGATTCTTTAGTCAGGTCCTAGCTCTCTCGCGAATCGTGTCAAACTGAGAATGTAAATTGTTTTTGACTCCATTCACTTTACCTCAATCTCAATTTATTTATTTTTATACTTTTAAATAGTGCATAAAATCTCATTTTTACTTTTTAAACAGTGTATACAATTTATTCTTATACATTTATTAAATTTTGATAGACATCATGAGAAAAAGACGAAATACTTATTTAAATTTGTTCTCTAAAAAGTCGAAACCTACGAATATTTGAACTGCTCTAAAATATGTCTACAACTGCTTAAAATGCTGTTTTTGAACGTTTATTTTCCAAAATTTTCCCGGGGGAGGACCCCCGGACCCCCCTTCTATAGGGGGGGGGGGGGGGGGGGGTAGAGAGAGGATAGGTTGCAGTCTGATAAAGAGTATCTACCCCCCCCCCCCCCTTTAGTGGAGGAGCCGAGCCACCCCCGTCCAAAATGAATTCCTCCGCCACTGTCTTTCATACAAACCGTGTCCATACCAAGGAGCGATTGCACGTATGTTGAGGTGCTGAAAAGGACCGTTTTATCATGATTCCGGATAGAGTTCTTGCATTTTTAAAGAGAGCGTATATATTGCATTACCCTATATACATTTAATATTATATTGCACAGGACGCTGTATTTTCCTAGGAATTAACTTGTATGGTTAAAATGGTATTGAATTAAATGGAAAAAAATAACAAAAATGTCGGATCAGTAACCGTACAAACAGATTCCTTAGGAATTAAATATACAGTAAAACCTGATAAAGTGACCCACCCATGTGTATATTGACAACTTTTTCGTCCCTTCAGAAATTCAACAAGTCCTTTTGCTTATTGTGACCATCTGCCTATTTTGACCACTGACCACCTTCTTCTGGTCCCTTGAAGGAATTTTATATCGGTTAAAGTGACCAGAGTAAAAAAAAAAATACTAATAAATAACATTTTAGTGAGAATCCCATACTAATTTTGAAACATTGGTTTTTAATTTAATTTCTTAGAACTCATATACTATAGATGTTGCAATATGATTAGAACCCACTTAACTTTCTTTATGTTTAAAAAGAATTATTAGGAAGGATTTTAATTCAAAGAAATTATTAAATCGAAATAATTCTTGCAGGTTCTAAGAGTTAACCATAAATAGTACATAATTTCTCTGTATTTTTTTCTTTCTCATATAAAGAGAAAGCAAAAAGCTTTCTCATATAAAGAGAAAGTATTGTGATGGCGAGAAAATTCGATTTTGAGATTTTGATGGATTTACACGTTTTGAGGTCCCCTGAGTCCAAAAAAGTGGTTTTTAAAAAATGTCTGTCTGTCGTCTGTCTGTCGTCTGTCGTCTGTGCAGACGCCTGGAGCCTAAACTACTGGGCAGATTTTGACGAAATTTGGCATACATGTTCAGAAAAATCATACCCCGAGGCGAAATCGAGAAATGAATTTTAACTCTAATTTTGGGGGCGCAACCCCCCAAAAAATCGAAAAAAAATATGAAAAAAAATTATTTCTCGAAAATGGTTCCGACAATTTTGATTAAAAAATTCTAAAATGTAGTTCATTTGAATACGAATCCAACGATATAAGCCGTTTTCCCGGGAAAAATCTAGTTCCTGAGATATTAGCATAAAACGCGGATGGAGAGAGCCCGGGTTCGATTCCCCGCCCAGGAGAAGTAATGTTTATGATAAATTTTGATGAAATGTTCAATAATATTTAAATGTACATTTGAAAACTAATAAATGGGAACACTGGGCTAAGTAATTATGAACTCATATATGAGAAAGTTTGTCTGAGTTGTCTCGGACCGATTTTTTCTCTTTCACTTCATCCTCATTTCTTTGGAATGTCTCCTTCATTTCTGTTAGCAACTTTTATTTTTTGCTCAGTTCTTAGTTTGATTTAGAAGGGGAAAGGTGTAAATTTGTTTAATTTTCGTGTTTTTACGAGCATTGTGTATCTTGTGCTGAAATTGCCTCCAAAAAATTAGATTTTACAATTAAACGTAAGTGCAAATATATATATTTTTTTTCAACTTTTTATAGAAAAATGTCTCACCTCGTTTTTGCCTAAATAGTAAAAAAATAGCTAATCATATTTTAGAAAAGTTTTATTTTTTACTAATATTTACAAATTGTCTCTTTTCTATAAAAGTTCCTTTTCACCCTTTATGTGTGTAATATTATAGAAAAACCAAGAATGAGCACTTTTCTTTTAACTCATTTTGGGTATGTTGACCACCTTCCTAAGGTGACCACTTTTGGCCGGTCCCTTCGGTGGTTACTTTTTCCAGGTTTAAATTCATTTATCTTATAATAGGTAAGAACAAGTAAGGAATCTATAGAAATGATTTTAAAACTAAGTAAATACAGTCTGGGAGACTTGCTGGTTGAAAGGAGTAAATTAATTGCCTCAACGTAGCCTACCAGTTCTTAAATGTTAATAAAGCATGTTACCAAGCGTATTTTAAATAACTTGGTTTAAATATTGTTTTTTTTAAAAAAAAATTAAATTAACTAATAATTATTAACAATGAAAGCGGCATAACGTCAGATCAAGAAGCAATGCGAGATGTAAGAAATTTAACCCTTTTTCTTTTTGGCCAGAGTGGGGTAGCTTGACCTGTGCCTGTTACCTGGTGATTTCAAATGAGTTTTCGTTTTTGCTTCAACGGTGGCTCTTTGTCAGGGCCGTAACTACAATCTTGGGGGCCCTGGGGCAAGATTATTCTGAGGGCCCTTCGTGGTGTCGAGGGGATACCTCCCCCCCCCCCCAGAGAAAGGAGGGTACGGGGGTCCTCCCCCGGAATTTTTTTGAAAAATAACCCCGCAAAACGTGTTTTAATGCATTCTAGAGGTCAAATTTACCCACATCTATAGTATTTTATTTTGCGCATGACGCATGGGGGGGGGGGGGGTTGTAAATATCACTTTTTTCCACTTTTGGGGGGGGGGGGGGGTGGATGTGATAATAAATATTTTTCTTAGTTATCTAAATTTAAAAGAATTGTACCAACAATAAAGAGTGAACTACAAAACAGTACTAAAGTGAAATAAAAAATGATCGTTCTATACCTGTCTCGTGTCTATACGTATGCTATAGTCGTAGTGCCAATTTATAGATCCCAAGATAAGGAAAGAGAGGCAACGCCAGTTCGGATATTTCCGGGAAGTGGCGGAAGTTACCGAGCGCGCACGAGTAGAGCAAGAGTAGTCGGTAGTTCTGATTGACGTCTCGTCTGCCACTAACACTGTCTACATTGGAGGCTGCGATGCATAATGCAAGAGGTTGACTGGTTACTATTTACTATTTGCGTCCGCATGTGTTTTTACAAAGCCGAGGGGAGAGGGAATTGCCCAGGGGCCCGGGCTTTCGGGGCGGCCATGGTTTGTTTACAACCAAAAAGCCAAGAAGGATATTGAAGTCAGTTGGTGTAACTATGGGCCCGATTTGTGGGTGGGCCCCAAATCCAATAAAAACATAAAACTACTATCTTTGTACCAATGTCGATGGGGGCCCCTTTAGAGCATAGTAAATACTTCTATACCATTATCAGGGGGCCCCATTCAGTTCTGAACGCAAATTATTATTTTTTTGCTCATCAATTTTTTTTGGCGAGGGGCCTCCAATGCCCTAGCTATCACTAATTGTTGTTTGGACTTAAAATAATTCCAAATGTGTCAGAGTCTGGAAGTGTGATTTCTTGTGTTTCATTTAGTAACTTAGATTGTTGTGATGGTTTTATCTTATTCAATATGGTCAATGTTAATTTACAGTAGAGAAACTAACAGATAAAACATATTAACCAACTGATATTAATAACTTTTATAATTTTATTTGTAATGCAGTTTTTGTGTAAATAAACTGTTATTTAACTATTTTGATTTGCTTCCTCTTAATCTCACTATTTTAGCTAACAATTTATATTATGCTTTTAAATTGCGTCATAGAGCTAAGGGGGGGGGGGGGGGCACCCCTGCTTATACGATCTCTTCGTAACAGTTTAAGGAAAAAAATTTGATAAAGGTGAACAATATATTGAGTAAGCGTCAGAGTTTTCTGTCGGTTCAAGGTGTAATAGTCCTCAAAAAAACTTACTGGTGAACTACGTTTGTCATACGTTGCCACGGGGCCCCTGGTGCGTCGAAATATTGAATCTTTTTCTGTAAATGTCTAGGGGCCACCTAGTTTCAAAAGAACCGTTTAATAATAGTGCATAATTATTCTCTCCTAAAACTATTTTTTTTTTTATAAAAGGCTTTTAAAATTCACATTATTTCGTTTTGCCCATTGAAATTCAAATAGGGCGGTAGGATCGGGGCCCCCGGGATCGGAAGCCCCAAGGCACTGCCCCGGTTGCCCCGGTGGTAGTTACGGCCCTGCTCAGGGCCGGCGCGACCGTAAAGGCGAACTAGGCGGCCGCCTAGGGCGCCAGGGCTTGAGGGGCGCCGCAAAATACTTGCCTACCAAGAAGTCCAATGATTTATAAAGAAAGATGGATGAATAACCTAAATTAGAAGAGATCTCAGGGGCGGTTCTATGGGGGGAAGGCGAACACCCCCCCCCCCCCCCCCCCCCCCCAATACAACAAAGTTACAAAAAAATATCTATTGAATAAAATAAGGTTAAACATTTCTTATGTTTTATTTTACATACCCATTTGAAACTAATAATCTAAATATTTGCTATATAGGAATGAAGGTATTTCATCATAATGAATCTGGAAGAATTAATAGCATAGTATAGCTTTGGGTAAACAATTTTTTTTTTTTTAGTATAAAACCCGATTTAGTTAATAAATGTTTCAAAACTTCTGCAGAAACAATTTTACAAACTTTTAGGTAATTGTTTTTTTTTAGCTGAAAAGGCTCAAAAAAAAGGCCCAAAATTAACCATTTTAAGCCTAATTTTCTAAAATTTTCCGGGGGAGGCCCCCCGGACCCCCCTTCGGGCTGGGGTCATGTATGATAGAAGGGAGATAAGTACGACTGGCAACTATTTCAACTGAAAAGGCGTTAGTAAGTGATTTTCATTGTAGCTGTGATTAAATAATAAATTTTGGGTAGAGTGCGTTCTATTTGTGTTTTTCTTACAATTTCTAAAAGTGGGTGGCTAAATTGACTGATCGGCATAACCTAGAATGATGGAGGGCGCCTTATAATATTTTGCCTAGGGCGCCAAAACCTCTTGCGCCGGCCCTGGCCTTGCTCTTTGTATTGCCTTCAAACACCATCGTCAAGGCCGCGATAATATTGTTGTACTATAAAAGTATAGTCATTTAGGAAATAAATTATCTTCTCTCAACTCTCCATATCAGGATTCATGATGAAGTGTTTAAAGATGATTTAGCGACGCAAGAGTAAATGAGAAAGTAGAAATCGGTCCGAGACATCTTAGACAAACTTTCTCATATACGAGTTCATAATTATTTAGCCCAGTGTTTTCCATTTATTAGATTTCGTATGTAAATTTAATTATTATTGAGCATTTCATTAAAATTTATCATAAAAATAACTTCTCCCGGGTGGGGAATCGAACCCGGGCTCGCTCGGTCCGCGTTTTAAGCTTTTTTTTGGAACCGTTTTCGAGAAAATATTTTTTTTCATGTTTTTTCAGAGTTTTTGGGGGGTAGCGCCCCCAAATTTAGAGCTAAAATTCATTTCTCGATTTCGCCTCGGGGTATGATTTTTCTGAACATGTATGCCAAATTTCGTCAAAATCTGCCCAGTAGTTGAGGCTCTAGGCGTCTGCACAGACAGACGACAGACGACGGATAGACATTTTTTAAAAACCACTTTTTTGAACTCAGGGGACCTCAAAACGTGTAAATCCATCAAAATCGAATTTTCGCGCCATCACAATACTTTCTCTTTATATGAGAAAGTAAAAAGGGTAGACTCGCCTCTGAAAAATAAAGTTGGAGTCTTTTAAAGTTACACCGTAGTCACCTATTCGTTTTGAATGTGCCGGAAGGGTCAGGACGACAAGATTTCTCCGGAGAGACCGTACTCATGCGTTTCAAGTGAAGATTTTTCTGAGGGCAAATACTGATTGAAGCAAAGGTCTCGGCGACCGACTCCTTACGCCCGAAGGTAGCCTCAAGATACGTGATGAGTTTGGCCGATACCAAATGAACCCCAATGTAAATAAAAGTGGGTTTCGATAGTAGACAAAGCTAAAGAAAGAGTGTTAAATGCAAAACTGTCGTGGTAAAACTAAATTGCTTTCGTGAAGGGCCGTTGGTTGGTGTAAATAATCATGAAATTTCTACCCACTATAACATTTTTGACTCTTAAGAATTTCCCTTCTCACATTACACATCATGACCGACGCGGTTGAAACTGATGTCGCATCTCCTGCCCCGGTTTCCCCTAAAAAGGGTAAGGGTAAAGCCACTCCTGCTAAGAAGAAGGCCAGCTCTACTGCCAAAAAGCCCACTCACGGCGCTCACCCTCCTACGGCAAAGATGGTCGTGAGCGCCATAGCAGCCTTGAAGGAGAGAGGTGGTTCATCCAACCAAGCCATCAAGAAGTACATCGCCACCACTTATAAGATCGACGCCGAGAACCTCGCCCCGTTCATCAAGAAGTACCTCGAGTCGGCCGTTGTCGCAGGGACTCTCCTCCAGACTAAAGGCAAGGGCGCATCCGGCTTATTCAAGTTGGCTAAGTCCTCTTCTGAAGGAGCAACTGCGAAGAAACCACGGGTCAAGAAGGCTTCCGCCGAGAAGAAGACTAAATCTGCTAGTACCCCTAAAAAGACTGCTGCTAAAAAGGTTAAAGTGGCCGCGGTGAAAGCGAGGAAAACCGCCAAGACTCCAACCAATCCTAAGGTGCCCAAGGCAAAGAAGATCATCGCTAAAAAGGCATCTACAGTCAAGAACACACCAGCGGCCAAGAAATTACCAGCCAAGCCGAAGAAGGCCGTGGCAACCAAAAAACCTGCTAAGAAGTAGACTTTTAAACATTAATAAAAAGGGTCCTTTTCAGGACCACCTAACCTTGATCTAGTTTACTTCAATCTCCTGTCAACTATAATAATACAAGAAACCTTGTGGAGAAGGGCTAAAACGTAGATGTAAAGGATATAGGAAAACACGTAGTCGACTTAATAATTCTAATATCAAAAACATCTATTATTGAGGAAACTTTCAACATCTTTTAATGATCAAAATAATTATAAATTTCAGAACATCTACATATTATATTTATAATTATTTAGACAATTTTATTAATGTGATTAATTTTTTTTAAATTGAGCCAGAAAGTACACTTTAATTTGTGAATATTTAAAATGGAAAAAAATAAAATAATTATAATAATACTTACAAAACCACAACAAGTTACCATTCAAACTGAATAGAGAATTCAAGAAAATATTCTAAAATAGAAGAAAAAAAATATATATATTTTGTAAATATTAAAAATTAAAGAAATGGTTCTTACATATGACACTGAACACATACCATTATTATGACTAGAGAGGTTAAAAAAAAAGAAACAACAATATTGTCACCACAATTTTTTTTTTATAATTAAAAGACGCGTTTCGACTTACAATGCCATCTTCAGTATGCGTGTTAACTCAGTAAGAGTGAATGCTGTACTAAGCTAACTATTTTACAAATTTTATGGTAAACTAACAGCGCAAGGGGGGTTAGACTAGGGTTGTGTGGGTAGAAGGATTACGGAAGGAATAAGGTATGGGGTATGGAGTTGAGATCCAAGTCGGAACCCAATAAACGTATAATTCAGGTAAACATTTTGTTCCAAAAGTCCCCTGTATACTCGGGGCCCCCTGTGTTCAATAAAGATATTCGATGAACGCAAAAAAGTTCTTTATATTTAAATTCAAATTAAATATAAAGTGTCATAGTCATCTTAGGTTTTGTCGTACCAAAAAAACAGCTAGAAAGTCCACTGGTGGCTAAGCCCCGAGGAAACAGCTTGCCACCAAGGCAGCCAGGAAGAGCGCCCCTGCCACTGGTGGTGTCAAGAAGCCCCACAGGTATAGGCCCGGCACCGTCGCTCTCCGTGAGATTAGGCGGTACCAGAAGAGCACCGAGCTCCTCATCAGGAAGCTACCTTTCCAGCGTCTCGCGAGAGAAATCTCCCAGGACTTCAAGACTGATTTGAGGTACCAGAGCTCCGCAGTCATGGCTCTTCAAGAAGCCAGCGAGGCTTACCTCGTCGGCCTCTTCGAGGACACCAACCTGTGCGCAATCCACGCCAAGCGTGTGACCATGATGCCTAAGGACATCCAACTGGCTAGGAGGATCCGTGGCGAACGCGCATAAGAAGATCATGTGTCATTGACACACCGACCAAAACGGTCCTTTTCAGGACCACCAACCCTTCTAACTTTTCCCTTATCACAATTGTGAACGTCCAGGTCTAGAGGCATATCTGAGGAGCTTAGTATCAAAGAAGGACAAGAGCACATTTCAAAATGTTACAGGAGAGCCGAAAAACTGTAGCTCAAATTCTAGAGGTGCTAGAGCAATGATTTTTAGGATCCGTAGGCAAAACCAAGGACCCTTTTATTTTCCTGCGTGTGTCTGTCCGTCCGTCCTCTCACGGCTACACCTTTCGTCCGATCACTTTGAAATTTGGTATGTATGTGTCTTGTACCTGCCCACATATTTTAAAAATATAGCGACTTAAAAAAATATATATATTTTTTTAAATTAGGGTAAAAAAACTTAAGGGTTAAAATTTTTTTATTTTTTTTCGACACCGTGAGGGGTATCATATGAAAGGGAACGTCGAGCTGATTACAAAAATATATAATTCTTTGGATATAACTTTGGTAGGGCGAGCGTAGGCAAGTTTGAAGTGGGTTTGAAACGTGTCCCCCATCTATCTCGCTTATTTGAAGAGCAAGAAATCTTAAAAAATTCCTGAACATTCTTCGACCAAAAGTAAAGATACCACTTTTTGGAAATTTCGAAAAAAATATTATTTTATTTTTTATTGACAAAATACGTTTTGTTTATAATTATGGTTTTTTCGATGTATTTATATGGTTGTAGTCCGGTTCAGTGGCAAAAAATACATTATCAGAGTGTGTTTTGAGAATATCAGACCCTTAGAATGGTTCAAAGTAAGCTTTTTAGCATTTTAAAAAAACACTGTTTATACACTTTACAAGTTAAACACTATATAGTGTGGCCTACGGACCCTCGCTGTGTGCTGACTAGCACACACTTGACCTGTTTATTTTTCTGTAGATTCTTAATAGACTCAAAACTAGTAAGAAGTACTGAAAACGTGAATTTCTTTTATAATGGTTAGAATAATAATATTGGAGGAATAATTTTTTTTTTTTAAGTTTTTTAGTTCTTAGGGGGTAGTGCCCCCCAAATTTAGAGCTAAAATTGATTTCTCGATTTCCCCTCGGGGAATCATTTTTCTAAACATGTATGACAAAATGGTAGGATTAGGTATTCAGATGCTAAAGCCCGCAGTGCTTCATAGGAACAAGTTAGTAAAATGCAGGCTCCTGGTTGGCTGTTTCGGTTATGTCCACTTTTGAAGCAAAACGTGTGTTCACTTGTCCGTATTTGAAACAAAATAACAAATATTATTGCATTTTTACCCCTTTTCTGGTCGTTTTTGATGCAAATGGATATCAGAATCTGATGCAGCAGCCAAAAATCTATAAGAAACAATCGATAACTGAAATTCGGAAAAAATGTCGAATGTCTGTCTTTGATACTATGTCGTTGGCCAATATATATACTTATAAGGAATAAAATACAATAAAGAACGCACAACTATGTAAATACTAATTAACATGCGCCTGGCGCCATTTTCTTTATTACAAATCAGTGTTGCCTATACACCTCCACATTTAGTTCTCATAACAAAAACATAAAAGATATCATTTAAATAACATTTTTTTTTTTTTTTTTTCTACACAAGAAATTATTATTAATCAACTTATCCTACATTATTATAACTCATCTCTATACCGTTTAGGCTTAACTACTTCTTGTCCACTGCAAGTAGTGTACTTATCTTGATTGCCTGGATGGTGGTTATTGAAATCAGAATCATGTTCAGCAGAATTGAATCCCTTTCCCTCATATTGAGTACTTTGATTTATGGGGGATACATTTTTGTGGATGAAGTGGGTCTCTTAACTAAATGTCTGCTAGTACGTCTGTACACTGTATTGTGACCATTACTGACAAAAAATGACCTGGGGGTGTTTGCCTTTTTAACTATTTGACCAGGCACCCATTTTTTGTCTTTTTGCATATAGACTTTTTGGCCAGGGGTAAAAGGGGGCCTGCGGTGAGATGACTTATCATAATGTTATTTAGCTTTTGCTTTATATTTTACATCTTCTTTTAGTAAATTATCTCCATCGACAACACATGGTTTAAGCTTGTCTTTAACTAAAGGTAAGTTAGTCCTTAATAACTGAAATACCTAATACTGAAAGGATTATTGTCTGATCTTATTATACGTTGGAGGCCATGAGTAGCAAATAAAATTTTTAGGTGATTAATTAGTTCTTTAGATGTTTTATTTCTTATTTCAATAATCTCAAGCCATCGAGAGTAGTAATCACACACAATCAGAAAAATTTTGCTCTTATACTCACAAATGTCCATAGCTATCATTTCAAAAGGGTAGCTAGGGAGGGGGGTACTGATGAGAGGTTCTTTACAAGGTTTTCTTTGATTAATGCCACATACACCACATTGGCTAATATAATTTTCAATATCACGTATCATGTGAGGCCAATACATAATAGATCTGGCTCGTGACTTAGTTTTATTAATCCCAAAGTGTGGTTTATGTACAGACTCTAAAAAATAAGTCCTAAGCAGTGGCGGATCTAGATCTTGCGGGGCCCAGGGCGAGACAAAATGGCGGGGCCCGCTAGGATAGAGCGGGGATTGCTGATAAAAAACAATAAAGTAACTTAATAATAAACCACTTATAACTTGATCCTATTTTACGGCTAATTCCCTTCATTTAGGGCCAGTCAAACGTTTTTGCTCTCAAAATAATTCAAAACTTTTAAAATAATTACAATTCTGCTCATGATTTTAATCGAACATATTATTTGAACATAGTCAATAGTAGTCGTAGTAGTTTGAAGTTAGTTTTCAACTAATCATAATTTTCTTTGCAAACGAAATAGAAAAGAAAATTTTTTATTGAAATAATTAATCTCTGTTATACTTAACTATTTATTCTTCTTCATGATATTTTGGGTTTTACGGTTAAATTATTATTGTACTCGTAAATAAAAAGTTAAGCTGTGTTATTTGTCATCAGCCCTATAATTTGAAATCTACACTCGAGCACTTTAAATTTACTCCCAGAATTCATATTCTCAGCTTATAACTTTCCAGTTTAGTGCCGAGTTTTTAGTTTAATTTTCAAAGACACATTTTAAGGGGGGTCCGGGGGTCCTCCCCCGGAAAATTTTGTAAATATGACCTCTCAAAACAGCGTTTTTATGCATCTCTGAGGTGAAGTTTCTCTTTGTCATCAATTGGTAAAACAGCACTAATTGGCCCAATTATTTCGTACTGTCCGATATACTTAGTTTCTTTTACTATTCCTTTTTACAGGATTTGTCTTTTTTACATATCTCTGTAAATTGTCAAACGATTAAGGTTATTTAGTATCTCGATAAATTCAGTGTTTTATTTATTTGTTTAAAAAAAAATTCACGAAATGTCACGTTTATTGGGTAATTGAAGTTTATTGTTAGGTCAGGTCAAAAAGTACTAAACTCAACCTAAACTTACCATAACCTTCCATACTTTTTCCTAAAATTAAAAAAAAATTGAATATATCGAGATGCTACAACCGAAATCGTTTTTGTAATGTAAAAAGAAACAGTTTGAAAAAAACCGAATTAAATTAAACGTTTAGATATAGGTGGGGCACATAATGAAGATTTACCCCACAGAGTAAATAGCAAAATCGTCATCATTTTGAAAAGGGGGAGGATAAGAAAACACTAGGACGTTAATTCACTTAATTTTATATGGAGCGGGGCCCCGCGGGTTATCTTGAACATAAAAAAAATTAATCTATATTTTATAACTTATTTATTTGACTTTTTTTATAGTGAGGGGCCCCGCGAAAAGGTAGTTAGGTATTAGGCTCTACCATGTAAACTAAATTCGACTGAATTTTATAATTCTAATATTTCATGTTTTCTACATGGCACGGGGCCCCGCGGACAATCTTCACTATGAACTTTAAATTTGCCTTTAAAGTATAAGTATTTTATTTTAATTTTCTATGGCGCGGGGCCCTCCAAGGCGCGGGGCCCTGGGCGGTCGCCCCCCTCGCCCCCCCCTGGATCCGCCCCTGGTCCTAAGCTTTTCTGGTATTACATATTACAATAACCTCTTTATGAAATAGTAAATTTTCAATCACTGAGAGGTCATCCTAAATTTTATTATAATGATTTTCTGAAGGAGTTAACTGAGTGGTGGAAGGCCACCCTTTATTTACATATCCGAGACCGTACTCAGGACTGTATCAGGTTTAGTTGCCTTCCTTAGTGCCTGAATTCTTTCTCTACTGATCGGTAGAGTGTCCAGTGGCGCACACAGGGGGGGGGGGGGGGGGGGGGGGGGGGGGGGGGGGGCACGTGCCTCCCCCAAAGCCAGACCTAAAATTTAAGTATGCAATTCCGCAGCACGTGTTAAAGTAATAGTGTTGTGATAGTCAAAAAAATAAATAAATAATTATATATACCTAGTTTAGCCCGACATATTTTTTTGGAGTTTAAAAACACGTGCCCCCCCCCCCCCCTACAAAGCCATAGACTTGAAATTTAAGTATGCAAATAACAAAGTATTTTAAATAAGTCAGTATCACTTAATAAATAAGTAATAATCTACCTAGTTTTTCCCGACATAATTTTTTTTTTGGTGTTTAAAAAGAAGACGTAGAAAAAGAATAGAAGTAAGTTAAGTTATCAACCCGTTTAGGTTAAGGATCTATAAAGCAGGGATGCAGCTCCTGGGTAAAAAAGTGTCGTCTATTGAACTTGGAAAAATCTCCATAAAATTACGACTGCGCATGGTCAGAACTTTTTAGTGGGACGAATTTCTTTCCGACTATTATCCATTGTTTATTTTGAATGAAAGGTTACAATATAACATTTTTAAATCAAGTTTTTAATTAAAATTTTCTTGTTTTAAGGGTTTTTATTTTAATCTAAAGTTTTACTTTAATACATATTAAGTAAATTTAATTAAAATAGTTAGTAGCAGTCATTAGAATAGTTTTTAATTATCGAATAATTAATATTAATGAATTTGGAAACGGATTCAATTGTAGAATAAGATTTTAAAAATTGCAGATACCCGACCTTTCGCAAGGAAGATTATTTTTTGTACTTATTGACTGGACTATCATATACCCCACTATGTTTATTTTTAACCTAATACTATCAGCTAATTTCTGTTAAACTTTTTTTTTGTTAATTCACATAACTAAAATATTTTTAAAGTGTACCAATTTATTTTTCTGGCTACTAAAATAAACATTAATCTATTATATAATGTACAACTTTTAATAATAAAATATTATTAGTATTTATATAATTTTGTTTAAATAAAATACCCCGATCTTCATGTCCCATTCATAAAAAACATAAATTTATTTGTATATACATATAATAACATTTTAGATGCTCTTAGAATAGGCTAAAAAGACGTTTTCAAGTAACGTAAAATATAAAAATTTTCCCAGGGGAGGACCCCCGGACCCCCCTAAAAGAGAGCCCAGCTCCCCTTTAAAATTAGATAGTTCCGCCCTTGATATGAAGTAATTTAAGAACAAAGAAAGCCAGACTGAAAATTAATAATTAAATAATAAATTAATTGCCTTTGATTATGCTAAGTCCACATTACATCCCCTTCCCCCCCCCCCCCTTATTTTTTTTTAAATCTGTGCCCCTCCCAAAAATAAATCCTGGGTGCGCCACTGAGAGTGTCCTCAATATTTAAACAATGTACTACATCCAACATATTTATCAGGATCATCAATTGGCTTAGGACTTTAGGACACTCACAGTCACGGGAAAGAAGGTCAGCTAAGAGTTGATACTTTTCTGGTAAATACTTTACATCTAAGTTATATTTTAGTAGGTACTTTTAATCTTAACCTCTGTAAGCGGTTACTTAATTTATGAATATCTTTGGACATAATAGAAGTTAATAGTTTGTGGTCCGTATAAATAGTAATCACTTTTGATCCATACACTAGATTATGAAACTTTTTTAAGCTAAAAGTAAGTGCTAACATTTCTTTTTCTATCACTGAGTAACGTGACTCGGCAGAAGTTAGGCTACGGGATGCAAAAGACACAGGACACCCATCCTGCATAAGGCAAGACCCCAGACCATGCAAGCTTGCATCACAGTAAACTAAAACATCTTTATTAGGATTAAAAATGTTTAGGGTGGGAGTCTTACTAACACTATCTTTTAGCTTTTTGAAAGCTTCAGAGTGATCTTGGGTCCAGTCCCATGTGGACCCCTTTTTCAACAGGCTGCGAAACACAGCAGTATCATTTGACAAGGTAGGTAAAAACCTAAGGAAGGTTAACATGCCTGGAAACCTTTGCAAGCTTTTTATGTTATCAGGCTGTTTAACATCCCTTATGGCCTTAATCTTAGCTGGATCTGCCCTAACTCCATTTTCTGAAAAGATTAAGCCTAAAAATTTCACCTCTGGTACTTTATACTGTAATTTCTCAGGGTTAAATTTAACGTTATTATCCTTAGCTCTTTGTATAACCTTCTTGATAATATTATCATGTTCAATTTCTTTATCTGAGGCTATTATAATATCGTCAAAATAAACCTGAGTTCCCGGTATGTCACCAAAAATTCTGGTGTTCTCTTTTTGAAAAATTTCTGGGGCGTTTGATAGACCAAACGCTAACCTTAGAAACCTGTACCTTCCATATGGTGTTTGAAAGGTACAAAGGCGACTAGAAGCATTATCAAGCTCAATCTGAAAAAATCCGTCCTTCATATCGAAGACAGAATAATATTTTTTACCTGATAGCCCTGTATTAACTCTTCAGTAGTAGGGGATTTAATAATGAGCTCTCTTTATTACTTTATTCAATGGAATGGGGTTAAGGCAAATCCTTAAAGACTTGTTAGGCTTTTCCACTACAACTATGTCATTGACCCAGTCAGTGGGTTCGCTGACTTTAGCAATAACTTCTTTACTTTCTAGGTTATCTAGGGCTTGCTTCAACCTAATTTTTAATTTCTCTGGAAATCGCCTTGGTTTCCTTACCACAGGTATAGCCCCTTCCTCAATTTGTATACTGTGTTTAAATGGAAGTTTGCCTAAACCCTCAAAAACAACCTTATTTTTGTTAATAAATTGTTCTTTTTGAACCTTAAAATCTATATTGTTTATCTCATCAAACTTATCAACTCTTGATATTAAATTTAAACTTAAGCATGTTTTAAGGCCAAGCAATGGAATAGCCTTCAGATTAACTACCAAAAACAAAATATCTGTGACTAGCCTCCCCTCCAATTTACATTTAATGTTAACACTCCCTACGGGTCTGATTTTTTGACCCCCATATGAAACCAACGTAGTCTCAGTTTTTTGTAACTCCAAATCACAGTTTAGACTTACTATTTTCCTGTACAATCCGCTGTCAATTTTGAACGTTACGTCCACTCCAGAAACGTCAACATTACAGTACCAATCAGAGCTAACACTATCAATATTCATTATTGAAGCGAGCGTAGCGAGCTTCCTACATTCAACGAAATATGCTCCGTGTCTGTCTGTCTGTCTGTCTGTCTGTCAGTAACGTTCACGCGTGTGACGATAACTTGAGTAAAAGTTGACCGATTTAGTTGAAATTAGGTATACATGATCCTCTTACTAATACTCAGGCTAAGTTCGTTGGACAGCGTGATCCGTCCAAGAGTTCGCGCGCAACGCTCGCGTAAACGAGAGGTTCAAAAATTAAATTGGAATTTCAGGACGGGAAAAGATTCTATCATCATCTATTCGATGTGTGGAAATTTTTTTTCAAATAACATTTTTTAGTTAAACCCACAGCGACACCGCTATGAATTAATAAAGATCGCTAAAACTATTAAAGCGGGCCTAAACGTTTAAAATAGAGAAAACAACCTTTTTACCGATATCATACGTTCTAACGTAACGATTTTAATAAAACTTCATAGACACCATCTGATGCACAGTTGAAACAGGCATGCAAAATTTCAATTTGATACATGCAGTAGTTTGTTTGTAGCAAAGAGATACAAATTATAAATATTGAAATATAGATGTGTGGTTAGAGGAATAGTAAGAATGCGGTAAGGTGGTAAGGTAGTAGTAAGGTTCCCTTACTACTAGCCGCTGCACTACTACCAGACCCATTATCTATCAACTCATCATGATTCACAATAATCTTTTTTTTCAATATTCAATACATATTTATTACTATACGCTCGCTTCAATGATAGAGCCACGCGATGCCTAGTACTATTTACATACAAGTATTCATCGTCCGACGTATTCTGAGCAGAGTCACCATCATGTGAACAATTTCCTTCCCCGTCTTCAACTGCATGCACATCTTTTTTAGGCCTAGGCCTTCTCTTTTTTGGGCAAACCCTGGCATAATGATTTTTGTTTTTGCAATATAAACATACCTCTCTGTGCGCTGGACAGTTTCCTCTAACATGATTCAATCCACAACTAAAACAGTCAAAAGGCTTATACTTGAGAACTTTCTATCCTTCCGTGTGTCTCCTCCCGACTTTCTAGTATCCATATCTTTCTTCTGAGACAAGGAAAGCACATCAGTCTCACTTGATCGAGATGTTCCTTCAGACATACCTCGAGCATAACTTTCTGTAGCTTCAGACGATTTACAAGACTCAATAACATCTTTAAGGTTAGGATCCTTAGCCAAGAGCTCTCTTTGCAGTCTTGTATTATTCAATGAGATGATAATTTTGTCTTTTATCATTCTCTCTGAGAAACTAATCACACAATTTTTCTTACAACATCGACAAGGTGTCGTCACAAACTCACAACGGGCCGCCTGCCGTTTAAGACTTGTTAAAAACGACTCAAAAGTCTGACCGTCCTCGTAGCCGAGCTGGAAAAACTGGAACGATTCAAACGTACAGTTACGTTTAGGCACACTATATTCACTATATTCATCGTACTTTTTAAGCACGTCATCCAGAGATGCTGTTTCTTCTAGATTGAACGTATTATAAACTTCTATGCCCTCTTCACCAAGAAAATTGAGCTACATCGCGACCTTGATGTCATCTTCTTCATTATCCGGTACTACTTTACGGTAACCAACTAAAGAAGGTAGGATGTGGCAAGATTTTACTTGGTTACCCACCGTTAGTTTACATTATTGACTTTGATTTTTTTTTTTAAATTAATTAACAATCTTAACTGGGGATGTTCAAACGCAGTGGGGCTTTTGTATGGGGTTAAGAAAGGGGGAAAGAGAAGTAATAAAAGAGAAAAGGTAAGGTGAAATTGCAAGACGAGATCCAAAAGGGTGGGTAACCAAGTAAAGAAGAAGCTATATAGGCAACACTTTACTTGGTTACACACCGCTAAATTTTAAAAGTGGGTAACCAAGTAAAGAAGGAGCTATATAGGCAACACTTTACTTGGTTACCCACCGCTAAATTTTAAAAGTGGGTAACCAAGTAAAGGAGGAGCTATATAGGCAAAATTTTACTTGAAGTAATAAAAGAGAAAAGGTAAGGTGAAATTGCAAGACGAGATCCAAAAGGGTGGGTAACCAAGTAAAGAAGAAGCTATATAGGCAACACTTTACTTGGTTACACACCGCTAAATTTTAAAAGTGGGTAACCAAGTAAAGGAGGAGCTATATAGGCAAAATTTTACTTGGTTACCCACCGAGAAAATTTAAAAGTGGGTATCCAAGGAAAGAAAGAGCAATCTAGGCAAAATTTTAGTCATTCAAATAGGACAAAGGGGCATATATTACCATGTACATTGGGACAAAGGAATATCACACTTCCCGAATTGAAAATGACAAAATCTATTAGTCTGACAATCCAATATGACAAAGGGGGCATTTTTCACAATGTACTTTGGGGAGAAAGGAATATCTATATTATATCTGAGTTAGACAAAGGGCCGTTTTGTCCAATGTATTTTGGGACAAAGGAATATAATATTTTAGTAATACAAACTTAAATTATCAATCAGTGTTATATCAAAGGGAGACAAAGGGCCGTTTTAGTCAATGTATTTTGGGACAAAGGAATATCATATTTTTGTATTTTATTGTTACAATATTAAATAGTATGATATTTAAGTTCGACAAAGGGCCGATTTGTCCACTATATTTTGGGACAAAGGAATATCACACTTCTGTAATATAAACTTAATATATCAATCAGTATTATATTTAAGTTAAACAAAGGGCCATTTTGTCAACTGTATTTTGGGACCAAGGAATATCACACTTCTGTGATATAAACTTAAAATATCAATCAGTATTATATTTAAGTTAGACAAAGGGCCATTTTGTCCACTGTATTTTGGGACAAAGGAATATCACACTTCTGTAAAATAAACTTAAAATATCAATCAGTATTATATTTAAGTTAGACAAAGGGCCGTTTTGTCTACTGTATATTGGGACAAAGGAATAACACACTTTTCGTATGGGTAATTGTAGATGGGTGTGTAGAAGAGGGCCAATATAACTATTATCACGCATCTTAAGATTCGTTGTAACAATTGAAAAATTGTGACAGAGATTGAAGTTTAGAAAGGTGATAAAAATAAATAAACGTAAATGTATGTAATAAGTATATAAATTAATGCATGCAAATGAAGGAAAAACTGTTTTGTTTATGGGATTAGTTTTATATGTGTATCTGGGTTGTTTTATAGTAAGATAGTTGCCTCCTGATCGGGTTCGATGTTTAATCCTTGTTTGGTTATGTGCTTTAACAATAGGTTAAATATGTAAACAAAGATTAGTTCCCCTTCTCCGACGATCAGTGATCGGCCGCTAGGAACTGGAGTGACGACGGCAGTTAGGCCTGAGTGGTACATAGGCAAGGTTAACGTGTAGCGTTACCGTAAACATCGCTTTTTTCGGATTTTCCAAGTACCTCAGCCGGCTCAAGTCGCCATTGTGGCAGTTTCACAGTGATTAGATTAGTGTGGCAACCTACTGTGCTGTGGTGTAAGCAGGATTTTTGCAGTGCTGCACACAAAGAACAGAGGAACGACACTACGCTCCGCGGATTTCAGATAGGCCTTTTCTTTTTATTCATTATTATGTTGATAATTTTGTGGAGTAGAAAAACACCATACTCCCATCAGTAGCTCCAGACTTTAGTTTTAAGGACCCTTTCCCCTTAGTTTTAATTTAAGTTAAGTTAGTATTAAATGACCTGATTAGTTTATAAATTCCATTTTGGAGTTACGGTCTACAAAAAAAAGGACTATTTGAAGTGGTGTTCGTGGACTCTTCAAAGAGAGCGCCCAGTGAAAGATCTTCTTTTTTTTTATCAATCTTTATTTCCAAGGACTTTTTTTTATTTTTTTGTTTTAATTTTATTAACACCCCAGAAACGAAAGTACTTATTAATTTAAATACACCAGACATTTTATTTTTATATTTATTCCCATTTGATTTGATTTTCTGGTAATATAATTTTTCTTTACTGAATTACCTTCTTATTAATTTTTTTTTGGTCAATTATTAATTTGAGTTAATCCAAGTGATTATTCTTTTAACTTTTATTTAAGCTCACATCAAAGTTTAGTTTCATAACATTCTGTACTTAATTATCATAGTTGCAATTATAAGTTCATATTCTTTGGTTATGTATAAACTTTTTCTTTCATTATTTCTTTCACCCCGAAACCTTTTATGTCATTAGGAAGGCACTATCCAATATTATTGTTTTGAGTCATCATTAAACTGGGGAAAACACTTTTCCTTCATTTTAGAACTAAATCCTTTTTATTAGGTACAATACTTTTTTTGTTGGTGGAACCCACCCCAACCACTGGCTAGCCCATATATTTTATTTACTGTTAATAAAAACGGTAACATCGTGTTAAGATATTTGTAATTGATTTTATGAATTTTAATACTTGTTTATTTTTATTTTGATGTGTCTCATTTTTCTAAATATATAATATTTTTTTCTTTATTAAAATTTTTACGCGAATATTTTCTAAATATTAGAATTATTGAAGACTACTCGTATATAATGGAACAACATAACGGAATGAATATGAGTGCGGTCATTCTTCAAGCTGAAAGTCTCGACGAATGGGAGTTTTACGAGTGACTTCAAGGTAAGTAATAGCGGTCATTGCATATTTATAGTAAGATTGTCGCAATGTAATGTGAATGTGAGGTAAATTTGCACTTGAGCACCCACTTATTTATAATTGTCCGATTGACTTCGGGTTTTTTTTAAACTGTTCCTTTTTACATTTTAACAACTATTTACCATGTACCGTGTCGATAAAATCAATAGTTTATTTTTTTAAAAATATATAAAATATCCACTCACGTACATACGGGAAATGTTGGGAACGTAGGGGTTTTTAAGGGTGGGGGATTCACTCAAGATAGCTTAAAACATCAAAAATGGTGGTATAAACACGTAAAACAAAATAATAGTAACATAAAATTATAGAATAATATAAATAATTCAATGCATATTGTATAATTGTGATGGTGCGATGTTATAACTCATCATGTAAACAAAACAATTCTTCGGATTCTTCTTTAAAAAGAAGAATGAATTGCGTTTTTTTAAATCCAGCAGACAAGAACACTCGCATACATACGCTATTCCCAGACATTGTACAATTGATATGATTAATCGATTATTACTTGTAGATCGATATTTACATATTAATAAAGACTAGACGTTAGGGAGCACAAAAAAAAGTCGCCGAAGAAAGCCGAAGCAAAGGCAGTCGAGTACGATCGGGTCTAGCCCCGCCCACCACTAGTGTCTATACTGTGCAGTGCATTCAACCCTATCTTCTTTTTACGAGACGCAACTAAAATATTTTAGATAAAAATGCTATAAGAACCCCCTCCAAGAAGTCAATATATTTTTTTTTTACAAGAAAGTATAATGTAGAACTGATTAGCAGAGAAGTTCTTCTTTGGTGTGACACCACGTATTCTAAGAATTCCCAGCAGTTTAAAATATAAACATAACATATAACATTATTATTAGATATTAATAAAAACCCTTTTCTTTTAATATTCTTAATAAATATTATAATATCATAACATGATCCACCGGTGGTCATATTAACCATTTCTTACTAATCGATTTAAATTAAAAAAAATTATTATGTGAATATATTTACATAGAATATTATAAAATCTAGAACATAATCTGAGTATTATTTTAATTTAAGAAGGTTGGTTTGATTTTTGCAACTTAACTATTTTTTTTAATTAAATATTTAAATAATAAATAATATGCTAAATATGTAAGATATTCAGTTTATTATTTATCATATTAATAAACATTATATTAATAATTGGCAGTATGAAATATGTATTAATAATAATGTAATGCATAAAATGGAATATGCATTAAAATATCTAATAAAAGCGACCTAATTATTATCAATTTTGTAAAAGATTAATTATATTATTTAAGATGTCTTTATTTTGGTTTATAATAATTAAAGAGTATTAGTAGTTCCACGTAATTAGCATTCTTTTAATCTATGATCTCGTTAAACATTATATGTATAAGTAAAGGGAAGAGTTAAGAAAGAGTGCGTGTTTAAAGTTCTAGAGGAGTAAGCGTAAAGGATGATTCACGCTACACCGAGCCGGGGCCGTGCCGTGCCGGGCACGAGCCCTCCCACCGTGCCCCGTCCGAGCCTTCACATACATGCTACACCGAGTTGTGAACGAGGCGGGCACGGGCCGGGGACGAGCTGGGCTGGGACGTGCTGTCCTCTACTTTATTTTACTCTCCATTTAGTTTCATTTCCCCTGATATCGTTTTCCAGATGCAAGATTTGTTCTTCGGGTCCAAATATTTAGGATGTGTCATGTCATAAATGACAGGATACTTCCGCACACATTCAATTAAAATTTCGTCTTCCATCATTTAAAAAAAAAAATAGACTGCCAATTAGTGTAGCACATAGCTTCCTCGCATCCTATCATGTACTTTATTGTTATATTAACATTAAAATTATTTTTATATTACTTTATTTTTGTATTGTTCATTGTGTAAAAACTATTAATAGTTTTAGCGATCTTTAACACTTCATAGCTGTGTCGCTGTTGGTTTTACTAAAAAATTGTATTCGAAAAAAATGTTTTTCTCATTGAATAGATGAAGTTAGATTTTTTCCCGACCTAAAATTTCAATTTTTAATTTGAAGTTCACGTTTACGCGAGCGTTGCTCGTGAACGCTTGGACGGATAACGTTGTCCAACGAACTCGTCCTGGGTATTGGTAAAATGAACATGTCTACCAAATTTCATCAAAATCGTCATTTACTCAAGTTATCGTCACACGTCTCATAATTCGCGGACACACAGACCGACAGACAGACAGACAGACACGAGACCAAAAATGTTACCTGATGTCTGAAACGGATTTCTGTCTTGGAATTTTTAAAATCGGAGGCATAAAAGTTTTTCGTTCTCAAAAGTGAACACAATGCTTCCGTTACCTTCGGTAAGCTCGGAAGCAAAACACACAAATTGATTTTTGATGCGAAACTTTACATTAAAAATTAACTGCCACAGTAAAATTATACAGCCAGGAAGTAATAAAAAATAAATAATCTAGAAAAGGATGAGATATTATAGCGAAGAGCGACGGTGGGAGGGCTCGGCCCCGGCACGGCCCGGGCTCGTTGTAGCGTGGATCGACCCCTCAACGAGGCGGGACCGAGGCGGGGACGGGCCGGGCGCGTGAAAACAATGTACCCTAACGTTTCGCCACCGAGCCTCGGACGAGGCTCGGTCCTGACTCGTGTCGTGCCCGTTGTACTGTGCATTGCTTTATTTAAAATCTATACAACATTTTTTCAACGAGCCTCGTGCCCGGCACTGCACGGCCCCGGCTCGGTGTAGCGTGAATCATCCTTAAGGGGGTTGAGGTAGGCTGTGGAGCGTACCCGATGATTCCCGAGTACTTCCGAGTGACTGTCTTCGGCGACTTTTTTTTGTGCTCCCTAACGTCTAGTTTAATAAAGAGCACACTTTTGTATACAAAAGTGTGATGTTCCTTAGTCCCAATGTACAGTAGACTAAATATCCCTTTGTCTTAATAGTCATTAAGACAAATGAATATAAAGAGGAGAGTTTATTGCCCTTAATCATTTAACAATCTTTTAGACTAAGGGATATCCAGTTCTATGTGTTTTGGGACTAAGGAACATCACACTTTTGTATACAAAAGTGTGATGTTCCTTAGTCCCAATGTACATTAGGCCGAATATTCCTTTGTCTTAATAGTATAGTCATTAAGACAAAGGAATATAAAGAGGAGAGTTTATTGCCCTTAATCATCAAACTATCTTTTAGACTAAGGGATATCCAGTTCTATGTGTTTTGTTATTTTCACTTCGAAAATATTATAGACCCCACCACAGGACCATTTAAGGAACCTGGCAAAAATTTAACCATTGCCACATTTCTTTGCGGAGAAGAAAATTTACAGAAAATCTTTTCTTTCATCTATAGAGAGAAATGAGCATGTGGAATCTTGTAGCCTCTTTCTCTAGCAGCAAACCTTGCTCTGTTGAAAAGTTCCCTAGTTGCCCTTGTCAAGTGTTCCGATACGAAGATTCGTCCCTCTAGAAGATTTGCTGATAGTTTTCTAGTGGATATGCCAGGCTCCGGTTCTTCTCTGGCTGTGGATTTGAAGGCTTTTATCCATTCTTCTTTCTTCTAACGAATTTAACCACTATAATAGGTCTAGGGGCTTCTTTATTATAAGATGGAATTCTGTGAGCTACACTTACATCGTCTTCTTTGTAATCGACTCCAACTACATCTGCCAATTTGTTCAAAATATCATACACATTTTCATTATTTGTAGATGGTATTCCCGTAACAATTATGTTGGCGCTTCTCGAGTATTGATTGAGGCTATCAATTTCAGAACGCAATTCCCTATTTTCGGCTTCTAAGTTTTTGTTTTTATCGTTAAGGCTTTTTATTTCCCCTAAAAGTGCATCGTATTGAGAACTGATAAATTCGATGGATTGCTTTAATTCTTTTGTACTTTTCTCAATACAAAGCTCAATGTAATGGTTAGTTTCAGCTATATATTTTTCAAGAAAAGCTCTCATTTCCGGACTTATTTCTGTGGGACAGATAGGCTGAGCTCAGCTAGGCAGGAGAGCATC
Source organism: Gerris lacustris (assembly GCA_951217055.1). Classification (NCBI taxonomy): domain Eukaryota; kingdom Metazoa; phylum Arthropoda; class Insecta; order Hemiptera; family Gerridae; genus Gerris; species Gerris lacustris. The sequence continues at coordinate 43,539,268 of OX578286.1, forward strand.
CTGAGCATTTTTGCATTTCACGCATTTCCATTTTATTTTATTATCTTTATTCATTTTTTTAAAAATTTGATAAATGTCATCCCAACACACTCTATATGAAAAACTAACTTACAGTTGTTGCATGTAATAGTAGATTCGTCCGCGGTTACATTCCTTTCACGTTGACTACACTTCATTGTAATTTAAGAATAAAAAAACAAATTGTTTTAATTAAACAAATAAATATAATAATTAAATTAATTAATTAAAATTTCATTTTAAATCTTATTCCACAAGATAAAATATTTAAATAAAAATAACACACTAAGTAACAGTTCTAAATAAAAAAAGAAAATTTAACTAGATGAATAAAAATTTAAAATCTTTTAACCATCAAATTGTTTGGTAATACGTATATAGAATAAATAAGTGGACTTGTAGTATGTAGAGCAAAACAACAACACGTCTAACCTTGACCGTGCCTAGAGACGAACTGACAGGGTTGCCTACGGACCCTCTCTGTGTGCTGACTAGCACACGCTTGACCTGTTTATTTTTAGGGTCCGTAGGCAAAACCAAGGACCCTTTTATTTTCCTGCGTGTGTCTGTCCGTCCGTCCTCTCACGGCTACACCTTTCGTCCGATCACTTTGAAATTTGGTATGTATGTGTCTTGTACCTGCCCACATATTTTAAAAATATAGCGACTTAAAAAAAATATTTTTCAAAAAAATTAGGGTAAAAAAACTTAAGGGTTAACATTTTTTTAATTTTTTTTCGACACCGTGAAGGGTATCATATGAAAGGGTACGTCGAGCTGATTACAAAAATATATAATTCTTTGGTTATAACTTTGATAGGGCGAGCGTAGGCGAGTTTAAAGCGGGATTGAAACGTGTCCCCCCCCCCCCCCCCCCCTCTATCTCGCTTATGTGAAGTGCAAAAAATCTGAAAAAATTCCTGAACATTCTTCGACCAAAAGTAAAGATACCACTTTTTGGAAATTTCGAAAAAAATATTATTTATTTTTTATTGACAAAATACTTTTTTTATAATTATGGTCTTTTCGATGTATTTATATGGTTGTAGTTCGGTTCAGTGGGAAAAAAATCCTTTATCAGAGTGTGTTTTGAGAAAATCAGACCCTTAGAATGGTTCAAAGTAAGCTTTTTAGCATTTTAAAAAAACACTGTTTACAGTTAACACTATATAGTGTGGCCTACGGACCCTCGCTGTGTGCTGACTAGCACACACTTGACCTGCTTATTTAACTTATATTTTCAGTCAACAAGTACAGTACAAGAGTCAAACAAGAAACATAAGAATATATAAAAAATAAAATCTCTACTATAAATGCATATTATTTAATCTAATATATAAAGCTTTATTTAATTAACTAGATATTTTTAGAGCCCCAGTCTTGGGATAGAAATTGAGAATGCTCAAGACATGTATAATATGTATATATTGAACTTTTTACACACAGAAAATTACGTTTTTCAGTCATGATATGAATCTACTTATTATTATAAGCTGTGGAGAGTTTGGAGTTGCATCGTTAATCTTCAATGTCAATGAATGAAATGTTGTGCTGCTACAACCACATCTTTGACTGAATTCAGTTTTTTCTCTTAGCCCTCGATTTCTCATCATATCTTTCCTTAAAATTCCAATTTAACATCTCTTTGTAGATACTTATCGAAACCCTTATGCCGAGGGTTATGTGTCCGTCGCGTGTTTTTGAAAGAGTGAGACAGTTATAGAGACGTCTGAGTGGAGATGTCGAATATAGGGTTGGGACATAGATGTCGATATATCTTTTTCGATCCCAATTCTTCTCCTGCCCTGAAGCCTTCACATAATTTACGAGTAATTGTTATCAAGCGACACGAATAACGTTTAATTTCGTTTCAAGGTTTGATTTCGCAATGCATTAAATTGTAGGTGGTTAGATACCTAGATCTCGTAAACGCGCGATTTTCAGACACATGTTTATAAGAAAAAGAAACTTACTGCTTAACCACAACGGGAGTTCATAACATGAACATTACACCCCCACTAGTCTGGCAAAACAATTAAATATTGCGCTTTACCATTAAGAGTCACCTATTGAAGCTAAATTACGTACGCTTTGAGGCCAGGAAAGTCGCGTTTTAGGTATAAAATATTTAATCAGAATTAAGAGTGAATGACATAAATTTGGTGGTCCTGAAAAGGACCGTTTTGATAAACCCTCCGGCACTGTTTACTTAGAACTAGTGTACTTGGTAACAGCCTTGGTGCCTTCACTGACAGCGTGCTTGGCCAACTCTCCAGGGAGAAGCAGCCTCACGGCCGTTATTTCCCAGCTGGTGATGGTCGACCGCTTGTTGTAGTGAGAGAGGTGAGATGCTTCGGCGGCAATGCGCTCGAATAAATCGTTCACGAAACGGTTCATAATGCTCATGGCCTTAGAGGAGACACCGGTGTCGGGGTGAACTTGCTTGAGTACCTTGTAGATATAGATGGCATAGCTCTCCTTCCTCTTACGCTTCTTTTTCTTGTCGCTCTTGACGATGTTCTTCTGAGCCTTGCCGACTTTCTTGATGGCTTTACAGCTGGCTTTAGGAGGCATTATGTCGTAGATGATGAGTACTATTGACACTGTTGTTGACTGATACCGTGAGTTCGCCCTGCTCTCTGGCGCAAAGTCAACCAGGTTATTCAAATCCCAGGTATGTGATTGGTTGTCCAAAGAGAGAGATCCGAACCAATCAGGTTCAAGCTTTTTCCCACGTTCCTATATAGCGAGCGCAAAATCGAAGCCAACGCAAGCTAAACAGCCCCAGCAAGCTAGAAGCTCCGAGAGCTAGAGCGGCTTCGGCCCCTCTGGCAATCTAGTTCATGCTCCGGCAAGTCAAACAACAGTGAAGCCAATCAGCCACAGTCATTTACCCTTTCTCCATCTCTCACATCAGGCTCCCATTCCACCCTGGGACCTCGGCCTCTCGAGAATCTTCGCTCTCAACCCTGCTTTGTTTGTTGTCATCACATTTCCCATCTCTCTACTCTTCGGGTGCAGTCCTTTCCGCTGTGAATAGCTCTCTTGCGCTGTCTCTAAGGAATTTCTAGCGCTTGGAAGGGAAACCGACCTTGCGCTTGTAACAGTTTGTAATTGGGGTAAATTTTCAGTTTAATTATTTATTTAAATTTGGTGGAAAATTTATCAGGTGGGCCATATTTTATTTTCATTATAATTTTAATTTGGGGGATCTGGAGAAATCCTACTTACTTTTTATTTTTTTATTATTTTAGTTTTAAATTTCCGTGTATGTCTTTTTTCTGAAACTTATAATAGTATGACCAATCCGTTTTTTTTTATTTTGTGTGGTTTTGCTAAGGTACGCCATGCTGGTTCTGACCCCGGCAGAGGCTTTTGGGATGGCGTGGAGGCCGGCGGCTTCGGCCGTGAGGCCGAACCCCTAAAACAAAATTTTAATTGTTTGTCAGAAAGTTCAGTATCAAGTTCAGTGTGTTTTACTCTAAATGCAGTTCTCCCCAACAGTTTTTTTCCAAATTTAGAATTTCTTCAAAACCCTTCATGGGAAGGTAAGCTTTCTTTTCTTTTGGCCGCTCATGGTGGCACCATTTCTTTTTTGTACTTAGATTTCGTAATATTCAGTTTTCTTCTAGATGGTAATGTTCTCTTTTTTTATATTTAATTTTAGGGTGGTTAGTCTGGGGCCGAAGTGGTCTAACGATTCTCATTTATCTCTCAGTTATCAACGAGATTCTCGCTACCAACCATCTAACTCTTCGACAAATTTATTTGAATTAATTCAGATTTATTTAAACTAATATATAGATACAGGTCATTCAGCAAATAAAATTTTCTCTTTATGTAATGGGTTGGTTCTTGTCCCATATATAAAAGAACCTGGCGCCTAAATTAAAATAGATATTTATTTTGTTTGTAATTTTTGTTTTTTTAAATTATTTTTTTCACTACAACCCACCCCCTAACTACCTACTGAGTTGGGCATAACCTAATTAAAGTTCTTGTTACAAAAGTGTCGCCCAAGGCGTGGGGCTTGATTAGTAATTAATTAATTAATGACTGTATTTATTCAGAGTTTCTTAAGAAGAAGAAAAAATAAATAAATAAAAGGTCAGAAAAAGTACATACTTGTTTGTTTTGATGATTTGTTAAATTAAGTTTTGTAAGCAGTTAATTTTGTATTTAGTAGGTTAAATCAGCCAGAAATGATTTATAGGCAATTTTAACATTTGGCCAGTTGATGTTAAGATAATTTATTGAAATCTCATCTAAATTAATGTATTAAGACTTACCTGGTCTATAGGAAGTATTTAATTTTAAATTTAAAATTAACTGTTAAGATGATGAACTTAGGTACATAATTAGGAATCTTGTATGATCTGTTGGTTAATTTATGTATTATTACCAAATTTGTGTTTCAGTCTTTGGTTTAATAACGTAAATTTTAATTTATTGGTTTTCCGCAATTATGTTTTAATTGTTTTCAAATGATTAAGTTTGATGTATACTTTTGAGATAATGTTTCTACTAAATGCATATTGGCTGTAACTGTTTATGTATGTAAGTCAGTTTATTTTAAATTTTTTTTCACTAGGTAATTAATTAAATTAATATGATTATTATTATTGTATGGAACTCATTTATAATTCAATTTTTAAAGATAATTAATGATTAACATGTATGTATACTAAGTTATTCACAGTAAGTATATGTAACTTTATTGTAAGATGGTTGGCTTATAGACTAGATATTTAATTTTTTTATTGAAATCTTAATTTTTAATTTTGTCATTTTAAATTCTTTAAATTTAAATTCTTTAACTTTCATTTTTTTCACTTTTAAATTCACTTCTTGTTCACCACTGCTATTTGTCAGTATCCGTTGAATTTTATCCATCTGTTCTGTACTTCGTCGTGATTAATTTTCTTGGAGCCTGAAAAGTCTACGAGAATGGTTTAGAATTAAAGTCAGACGAATAAATTAATTTTATTTCGATGTTGTCCAGTTGAATTGTAGGGAGTGACTGATAGTCGATTTTGGACTCTGGTCAATCCACATATTTTTTCTTGACGAGACTGTCATCGTTATCTCTCAGGTGTGCCGATTTTAGAGTCAATAACCTAGTCTTCTTGAATTGTTAGAATATTTATTTATTTTAGATTCGCAGATCTATTTTTACTCAATCCCATATCCGAATTTTTTTCCAGCTCTGTTTTACAATTTGTTTTCTTTGTAACTTGATAGACTGTATAAATATTTGTTTTCCTTCATTAAGTTTCATTTAATGTTGTCTCAAATAATTTGATTTTGGGTATTAAGTGAAGCTTCTAAATTCTCTTCTCTTTCGGTTTTCTTTTTTTCTTTGTTATTCCGTAAAATGTCTCTTTCTCTGCTTACCATTCTTAGCTTCATTTATTCCTTGTCCTCTTTGATATAGGTTCTCTATATCACTTTAAAATTATTCTTATTCCTTGGTTTTTATTTTCGTTTATGTTATAATTTATTTTAATTTTTGTATGGGATTCGGTCACCGGAACTTTATATGACTTTAGTCATCTTGTTGATTTTTCTTTGTGTTTTTTTTAATTTTGTGACCAATCTGCTCCGACGAATTTTTTTTATCGACGGGATTATTATTATTGATTTTTTCCCCATTTTGCTAGTAGTCTACGGTTCGCCGGATTTATTTCTCTGCTGCTGAGAAATTGCTGCTAGAAAATGTTTTTTTTTTTAAATTTGATTTATACTTTATAGTTTAATATTTATCTTTTACTTCCGTATACTTTTTGTATAGGTTCGGTTGCCGTATTTGTATGACTTATGGTCATCATCGTTTTTTCAATTTTTTTATGGTTTATTTTAATTTTGTGGCCGAACTATGCCGGTGCAATTTTTGACACCTGGTATTATTATTATTATACATTTTTTTTTATTATTTCACTGGTGGTTATCGGTTCGCCGGATTTATTTCTTTTATAAGAAAGGTTCTACCCGTAAGGTGTGTGCATTCAGGGCAGATACATTTTGTTTTTCTGACAGGGTAGGGATTGAGTACCCTCTCAGTGTAAGGAGGACTAGGATTAGTCTCCTATAGGAGTACTATGTTCTAGTACACATACTCGTGTGTTGAGGTCCTGGGAGCTCACAGGCCTCGCGTCTTCGTTCTAGGGCAACTCGGCTAGGCCGGATTACAGGTTCCAAGAGTTCTCATCCGACGGGTGTTGCATGGGCACCCAGTCTTTTTGAGAAGGAACCTGGTGCTCCTAGAGGACGTTGTTGTATTGCTGGAGACAGACGTGGATCTTGGTTTCTTGCTTTTTTTGCGTTTCCGAGTGTTTTCGGCGACATGTTTCCTTCGTATTACTTGATCGCTCTTAGGCGGATTTATGATCAACAATCGTTGATTATCCAACCAAATAAGTAATCACGTACTCACATGATTTTGTGCGTTCTCATCTCGAGTCTGATTTCTAATAAGGTCCTAGGGATTACTGACTTCAGAGTCTATTTGTGTAGGATTTTCTGACTTTCAGTCTGATTTTTCCTTCTTGGAAGGCCTAATGTGATTCATCTTAAATATTTTCTAGTTCTGTCCCTTATTACATTTATTTCTGCGTCATTGACGGATTTCCATGATTGTAATTAACGACCGGACTATAAAAATAGTTTAGTGTGCTTCGTAAGTGCGTATTCATTCGTGTTTCATTTGTGTTTTCTGTTTACAGAGAAGATATAAAACACGCGCGCTATTAAACGTGTTTTTAAATTTTTTTTTTTTTTTTTACTTGAATCTTCTTCTTTTTTAAATTAGGCCATTGGCAGTTTTAGGTACATTTTTCTTTTGGATTTCTAGGTTTACTGTAATTGTTGTTTTCCTTTGGTTAAGAGTAAAATTGATTTATTTATCTAGGGTTTAAAACAGTTTTGCGTATAGGTTTCAACTTCTTCCCGAAGGAGAGGAGTTGTGTAACAGTTTGTAATTGGGGTAAATTTTCAGTTTAATTATTTATTTAAATTTGGTGGAAAATTTATCAGGTGGGCCATATTTTATTTTCATTATAATTTTAATTTGGGGGATCTGGAGAAATCCTACTTACTTTTTATTTTTTTATTATTTTAGTTTTAAATTTCCGTGTATGTCTTTTTTCTGAAACTTATAATAGTATGACCAATCCGTTTTTTTTATTTTGTGTGGTTTTGCTAAGGTACGCCATGCTGGTTCTGACCCCGGCAGAGGCTTTTGGGACGGCGTGGAGGCCGGCGGCTTCGGCCGTGAGGCCGAACCCCTAAAACAAAATTTTAATTGTTTGTCAGAAAGTTCAGTATCAAGTTCAGTGTGTTTTACTCTAAATGCAGTTCTCCCCAACAGTTTTTTTCCAAATTTAGAATTTCTTCAAAACCCTTCATGGGAAGGTAAGCTTTCTTTTCTTTTGGCCGCTCATGGTGGCACCATTTCTTTTTTGTACTTAGATTTCGTAATATTCAGTTTTCTTCTAGATGGTAATGTTCTCTTTTTTTATATTTAATTTTAGGGTGGTTAGTCTGGGGCCGAAGTGGTCTAACTATATCAACGAGATTCTCGCTACCAACCATCTAACTCTTCGACAAATTTATTTGAATTAATTCAGATTTATTTAAACTAATATATAGATACAGGTCATTCAGCAAATAAAATTTTCTCTTTATGTAATGGGTTGGTTCTTGTCCCATATATAAGAATCTGGCGCCTAAATTACAATAGATATTTATTTTGTTTGTAATTTTTGTTTTTTTAAATTATTTTTTTCACTACAACCCACCCCCTAACTACCTACTGAGTTGGGCATAACCTAATTAAAGTTCTTGTTACACGCTGTCCTTTGAGAATTTAGCGCTTGAGATCTGTTGGCAGTGGGGAGAGTTGTTCTGGCGGCTTACTGCGCTGGCCTAGCGGCATTAGCGAGGTAAGTCACAGGGAACTCCCCCTGCATCCCGAAGAATCCCTAAACGGTCCTTTTCAGGACCACCGCAAAGTTCTATCCGCCGCAGATACATCGCAACCCACTTTTGCGCCGTATCATGACTGTGCTTATAAGCTAAGTAATAGACAAAAGACGTATAAAACTCCGCACCAATAGAAATTGAGTAAACGAAAAGTTGGCAATATTTTATTTTTTATTTATGATATACTACAGTGGTAAGAATAAAAATACATTTTAAAGTAAAACTTATAACAAATATGAGCCTTAAAACTGGGTTTTCTTACTGTCCGCATAAGCCTAAGCTTGAGCGCGGCACAGTTTTCATCTTTGGGAACATAGATGTACATATAGATATGGATTCCAATGAGGACGTGTCCACAGTCTTTATGCACTTTAAATATTCCCAAGTTACATAAAATAAATTTTTCCAATATTTTTATACAATAATTTTACATAAGATTTCTTTGTTATAATTAGTGCTTGTTTGCAAAGTTAGCATTTTACAGTAATAAATTTGTTATTTCAATTTAATGAATTTGAAAAAAACAAAGAAAACTAGTAGTAATGAAAGAAAAGTAATTATAATATAGAATTTGTACAAAATGATAATAAACAAGACTAAGAGTTAATATTAATGTAAGTTTGAGTACATAATAAGTATAAAAAATAAAAAAAGTAGAAGAAAATGTGAGGATAAGGTTATTAGCAAGTAAGAGAAGATTAGTGTTAGTAATATGATAAAATAGTAACTAGTTTTTTTTTTTTTTGTTGGTGGTGGTGGAAGATGTGAGCCAGTAAATTACATCTTTTTTGTATTTGTTGTAGTTGATCTGTTCTCTTGTTGCTAAAGGAAGATGGTTGAAGATTTTTGGGGCTATAGAGCTAGCATGGTTCTGTAGGAGGATTGTGTGGTAGGTTGGGTTTTTTGTTTGTTTGTCAGTTTTAGCTCTCGTTTGATAAGGGTGGTTTGGCATGTGTTTGTCTATTTTGAAGTAATGTAGTAGGATCTGTTTTTTATATAGCTGAGTTACATTAAACACAGGGAAGTCATTAAAGAGTAGCTCTGTAGGGTAAATGATTGGCTTTTTGAGTATAGTTTTGATTATTGCTTTTTGGGCTAGTATACTAATGGTGCTAATATGGATGTGGGGGCTGATCCCCAGGCAATAATGCCATAGGATAATAGAGATTGTACTGAGCCATAATAAACTTGTTTTAGCTACGTGGTTTTACAGAAATTTCTTATTATCCTAAAGTAATATATGAATTTTCTAATTTTCTTGGTTAGTAAGTTAATATGTTGTTTCCAGTTAATCTTATTGTCAATTGTTACTCCTAGATATTTTATAGTGTCGGCTTTCTCTATAGTTGAGCAGCTGCATTTTTCTAAGTTAAGTAGGAGGTTGCATTTACAGTCATGTATTGGGATGTTCATTAAGTTATTAGGTTGCCCCGCTTTTGTCGGTGAGAATGTTAGGAATTTGTTTTTTTTTATATTGAGGGAGAGTAGATTCGTGTGAAGCCATTTACTAATAATCTTTAGACCTTCTTCTGCCTTCTTTTCTGCTTCTTTCCAATTATCACCGTTGAAGATTAAATAGGTGTCATCTGCAAAACCTACTCTGTCCCCCGGAAAGTTTTTAATTAGATATAGATATAGATCATTTATGTAGCAAAGGAAATTAAGTGGCGAAATGACTGTACCTTGCGCCGTGCCTGTTTTTATTATATCAGGTTTACTTACAGTGTTGTCAATTTTTACTCTCTGAGATCTCTCTGAAAGATAGCTACTAAATAACTGAAGGGGAATGCCTCTGATTCCGTATGCTTCTAATTTGTCTAAAAGTTTATAATCAGACATAGTGTCAAATGCTTTTTTCAAGTCCAAGAAGACGGCAATGACTTTCTTTTTTTTTATCTAGGTATTTTGTTATTTGTTCGGTTAGGTAATAAATAGCGTCTGAAGTATTCATTTTTTCTCTAAAACCATATTGGGTATCCGCCAGAATGTTGTGTTTATCGTTGTTTGGGTCGGATTTATCCCCCTCTTTATGTAGAGGAGTTACTATGGCTTCCTTAAATGACTGTGGGAAGTAGCCATTGTTTAGTGCCTTGTTAAAGATATGTACTAGCGGTTTTAAAAGTTTTTTAAAGCATGCTTTAAGTATATTTGATGATATTGAATCATTGCCTGGGGCCGAATTATTTTTTAAGTTATTTATATATTTGAGTACTTCTTGTTCTGAAATGGGTTATAGGAAAATTGATTTGGGGTTTTGGTGTATTACATTTTTTTATGTATCTTTACTGCAGTTGCAGTATTTGGTTTGATCGGAGGCTAAGGATTCACCGATTGTAGAAAAGTGTTTAAGATTTCAGTTATTTCCTTAGTGTTAGTTGTTACTTTCCCCGATACAGTTTTCATTTCTTTTATTTCTATATGCTTTTTAGATTTGCCTAGAATATCATTTAAAGTTTTCCAAATTTTGCAGTTGTCATTACCTGATTCTTGTATTTTGTTTGCCAGGAATGTGTTTTTTGATTTTTTAATTAACTGATTGACTTTATTTCTGTAATATTTATATTTTTGGTTTAACGCCGAATTATTTGGTTGTTTAGCTAGTCGTTTGAAAAATTGGTCTCTCTTATGCATACTAGTTATAATTCCATTTGTTATCCAAGGTTTTCGTTTGATGAATTTCCTTTTTACCTGGAGATATTCTGTGTTATTAGTGATAGCTGATGAAATTTTGCTTGTAATTATTTTTATGGCTTCGTCAATGTCATCTGTTTTGTATAATTCGTTCCAAGTATGTTCATTTATCTCAAAGATAATTCTCGACGTGTTTCTAATGGGTATTTCGTGTATGCAATTTTTAATGCGTTGTTTTCCGTGTAGATTAAAATGCCCACAGGGAAGTGGTCAGTTATTTTATTGTTCAATTTATAAGAACGAGTTTTACATTTATTTATATTTTTGAACCAAATCTGGTCAAGGCAGGATTTGCTGTGTTTTTCTATTCGCGTGTGAATGTTTATGTGTGATTCATATCCTAACATAGTTAATACATTTTTATACTGGTTTATATGTATATCTATTTTGTTCGATAGTATATCTAAGTTCATGTCTCCTACAAGGATATGATTCTCGTTTTTGATAGTACTTAGATGGTTATATAAAGAATTATTGAATTCAGATTGATCGCAGTCCCAGGGACGATATACTACCGTTGATGAGTAAAATTGATTATTGAATCTGTATTTGAAAGTAGAGACTGTTACAGTGGTTGACGGGTTGGGCCATAACGTGTATAATGTCAATATCATTCCTAATGTAGGCTGCTATGCCATCGCATTTATTATATTTATTGTTATTAAAAAGCTCATTGTATCTTCAAGTCTTAGCGTGGTGGGGAACTGTTTAAGCCATGTTTCCGTAGTCACTATAATATGTACGTCCATGTCTATGTTTCCAATTATAATTTGAAGTTCATCAAAATGTTTTTGTAGACTTCTAATATTGAAATGAATTAAGTTCATTATTTGAGGGTTTTTTTCCTTATTTGTACATTGTGACAGCTGGTATCCTTGTATCTCTTTTGTGCCGATTTCACTATTTAGGATATTGTCATCTATTAGTTGGTCCGTCATTTTTTGTTAGCGAGGTAGTATTACTGTTAGAAGATGTTATGCTATCCTTATGTCCTAATATAAGTGCTTCTTCGCTTGTATTTCGAGTTTTACTTATTAGATAGTTAATAGGTCTGGTTCACCTGTGGTTATATATCTGAAACTGTGCGTATGTCTACTCAACGCTACAACTGCGTGAGGGACACTGTTATAAATTTAAAGGTGTTTTGTGTTTATTCTTATTAGTATAACTCTTTTTGATGTTAGACCCTGTGCCTCATGTATTGTGAGGATTTTTATTTGCCCTTTGCATTTGTCCCTTAAGCATTCGATAATCATATTTTTTTCATTTTGTGTAAATGTTAGTAAAAGAGTGTCAGGTTTTATTTGATAGAAACTGCCATCTAGTATGGTCGGTCTTATAGATTTTATTGTCGGGTTTGTCGTCCGTATTTGTTTGTAATAGGAAGAGAGGAGATAACATACATCAAGAGGACATCTTTTTGAAGTAGATAGTGTTAGGAAAGGACTGCATAATGAGGCGATGTTGGCCCATTTAGGTTGGAACTTGCTTCGCTCGATGTATGGAATTTGGTTCTCGTCTCCAAGAAGTTTTATTTCTGTAGCTCTAGTAAGCGCAGAGATGAACCCGACGTATCCAGCGTGCATCAATACCGCTTCGTCGATGAATACTCTTTCGTAGTTTTTATTTGGTCCGTTAATTATGAATGATGAGACAGTTCTGTAGTCGGTGTTGATACATTTCTCATTCACTAAGTTGAGGTTTTGAACGGCTGTTCTAATTTCTTTTAAGTTGGCCCTGGTTTGTGTAAGTATTAGGTCGTGTCCTGGCTTATGTTTTTGTAGTATATAATTCGTTTTCCCGCATCCTGGTACTCCATTTATCCATTTAATGTTCGGGAGTTTTGAGTTAACTATGTCGACTTGATTTAGTTTTTCTGTTAATTCCCCGTCGAGTATCTTTAGTAACTAAAATATCTCTCTCTTGTGTTTCGAATTTTTTGTTATTTTTGTTGAAAGGTACATAAGCTCCCCCTTTTTGCAAGCAGAAACCCGTTCTATATTCTGTTTCAGAGTGCCAGACGGATTTTTTTTTCGTAATTGTCGTATATGATCATTCTTTGTCTTAATATTTCACGTATTTTTCTGGAAGATTCGTAGATTTCTTTGTTTATCACTCCTTGAAGAATATTTTTATATATGTCGGCATTTAATTGGTCACGTTGCAACAAGAGTTTTCGCAGTTCTATCATACTATATTTATAAATATTTCTAGCTTGTTTGATCCTGGGAGAAATTCATAATTAAGAGTTTCTTTTTCCGATTTTAGAGAATTGGATGTTATGTTTAGGTGGTTTAAGTCATTACTTCCTTTATAATAGAGGTTGAATTTAAGGTAGCTCGTATTTTTCGCTAGGGTAAGTAATTTCAGTGCCGAGACGTCACTTCGCGGAGTGAATATATCTACTCCTACTACTAGGGGATAGTTATTCGCTGCCCATTTGTTAAGATGAATTATAGTTGAACAGAAGTCTTTGAAAATATTTTCATTTTCTGAGTTAATTATTAATGTCAAGTATGAGTCAGTGCTTATTGATTTAGCGCTTATATTCTGGTCTACTAAGACACTATTCCACGTATGCCATTTTTTTCGGTAGTTAATATATTTATTTTTTGTTAATAATGCTAATCCTTTAGATAGTTTCATGGTATTTCCTGTTTTACTGGCAAATGAAATATTAATGTCTGAATAGTTATATGATTGGTTAGGTTTGCGAAAGCTAAATAGTATATATATATTTTAACCTGCCATCTCTCACCATTCAACATACATCGTAAATCATATCAGGAACTTTAGACTTCAACTCTACGACAAAATGTCTGGACGTGGTAAAGGCGGTAAGGCTAAGGGCCAAGGCAAAGACGAGGTCATCCCGCGCCGGTCTCCAGTTCCCTGTGGGACTGTGGGAAGGATTCATCGTCTTCTCCGCAAGGGTAACTACGCCGAAAGAGTAAGAGCCGGTGCCCCTGTCTACTTAGCGGCAGTCATGGAATTCTTGGCCGCTCTCGAGTTGGCAGGCAACGCTGCTAGGGATAACAAGAAGTCCCGTATCATCCCACGTCACTTGCAGCTCGCCATAAGGAATGACGAGGAGTTGAACAAGCTCCTGGCCCGAGTCACCATCGCCCAGGGAGGTGTGCTACCCAACATCCAGGCTGTCCTCCTTCCCAAGAAGACTGAGAAGAAAGCTTAAAAACCCTGCTACCTGGAATCACGATCAAACGGTCCTTTTCAGGACCACCATTCTAGTTCTTTTGGTTCTTAGAATATGAGGAAGTCCAGATAAACTGAGAGTTCTAATGCTGTGTTTGCTTGAGATAAGGAAAAACTCCAAGGTTGTAGGCTGTGGCAGATGTCGAATTACAATTAGGTGGGTATTTTAGGAGTAACTCGTTAGTTTGATGCCGTCGATTCCGGTTTCCATGTTACACCGGGGCAAACAATTTAGAGGTGTGCCAAACAGGTCTTTTTCGTGGAACGGAAACAAAAGATAAATACGTATAATTAAAAATAAAAAAAACACAGTATTACACACTCTGGTGTTTATTTCTTGTTTGTATCAAGGATTTTATGTTATAGTTGGTATGTGTAAAAATGAATTGAAGACGCTAATGGAAGGAATTAAAAATATCAAGAACCGTATGAAGAAGATTATATTGGGAATAGCGGTAATCATATCATCTACATTTAAAGAAGTTTGTAAGGCTATTTGGGAAGGGATTCTTCGAGCAGTTTGGTTTGGTTAAGGATAAAATCGGCTAGTATAAGTCCTAATCTGGAACCCATTGCTGTACTAGAGATCTGGGAATAATATTCATTGTTCCTTCCACACCCCTCCGTCTATTTCTTTTACTCCGCACCCGACCTTACGCTAGCTCCCGACGACCTAGCCGTATCATTGGCGTGCCCAACGTTGGGCCTGTTCTTCCGATAAACAGGTCCGCCAAAAACCCACCACTGATCTGAGCTAGTCTTTACGAATGAAGAAAAGAGGCGGCAGGAAACAACTGAAGGCCCGCCGCGCCGGGTACGTTGAATAGCTCAGCTAACAGTGAATTGTGACGCTCGACAGTATCCTGGGTTGATTCGACTGAACTCCCAAGATAGACCCTCCTTACAGTACCGGTATCTGATAAAGTTCCATCCAGACGACCCGAGATTGACAGGCTACCGTACCTTCATCGAGCTCCCGGACTTCTCCGAGATCTCCCCGGAGTTCCTGGCGTTCGGAGTACGGCTTTTCCCGGACAGCCCACAGAGAAAACAGGACAGCCATCATAGTAAATCATACAGCCCTCCGACCTGACCGTAGAAGAGTACATACCACGAAAACAGTAAAGGGTACTTTTCAGGACAACCAATTTTTTTTCCTTTCTGGATTTATAAAAATCCAGTGGCGGCCAAAAAAGTAAAAAAAAAAAAAATGCCCAGAAATAGAAGGCAACCTAGCCCGACACCGGAGACGCCCCCTATCTCGGCCAGAAGATGACGACCTCCGGCGATACCGCTACGAGTCCCTTCCCCGGATAGTCGTTAACCACCCCAACCAGTCTTCTAACCCGCAGTACCACTCATCGACCCCCAAGTCCATGTGTACCATGCCATAAATCAGCTCAGATTCCGAGAAAGCAGGATCCTACGTCAACGACGAGGACAGGCCTGAGCACTTTCTCCAACGATTAAAGTACTTCGCTATGTACGACCTACCGGACGACCAACGCTTGGAAATTGCAGCTTCCCGACTAAAAGCGACGGCTGCCGAATGGTGGAAACCCCGCACAGCCGTCATTACTACCACTCGGGAATTCCGCGAGGAGCTACTACGAGAATACTCCGGTCCCTGTACGCTCGGACAAATACGAGCCAAGATATTTTCGGTCGTCCAACGAAAGGGCGAGAGCGTCGTAGACTTCTTATCCCGCAAAATTAAAATGATCCGTCACTTCGACGAACCTATCAACGAGGTGGAAACCTCGCGACTACTAGTTAGGCTCATTGAGCCCCGCCTTCAGTGCCACCTTCGCACCAGGGCACCCACCACTTTCATGAATTTAGTTTTGGAAGCAGAAGCTCCTAAAACAAGACAACGAACAGAAAGAAAGGAATCACCCGCCCAACAAAACGAAGGAGCCGGTATATGCGTCTGAAACACCCCAGACAGGAAGAATAGAGGAAAAGAAAAATCCTTACCCCTACCCGCCGAAGTGCCACTATTGCCCGGAACGGCACTTCCATCGGGATTGCCCAGTTCTTCGAGAACGTCAGCAACACTACCAGAAGGGAAACGAGAAGGCGGGTCACCCAACGGCTGAGGTGAAGCCCTCCGAGGCACCCCCAAAACGGCCGGCATAAATCAACTAAGTATTCGAATACCTCGAGTCAAGCTGCAATTGCTTCACCAATCTTTATACGCGGCACTTGACTCGGCGGCGTCACACAACTTTATTCCAGGCAACATACTACCACCCGGAGCCACCGTTCAACCCACCTCCCAACAACATGTGATCTTGGCCGAACCACCACGAAACATGAGCATCCTCTGTCAAACCGAACTCGGCGGCGAACAATACACAGAGACCTTCATGGTTGTCCGGGAGTTTGTAGAAGAAGCAATGTTGGGACAACCCAGGCTTATCAAACGACGGGCCGTGATGGATTTTGAACGGTCTTGCCTCCACTTTAACGGGCCAAATAACCGACAACTAGTATACTGGACGACAACACCTCCCGTCTCCTATTTCCTAACGGAAGAGGAACTCCAAGAAGCGACCCGTGATATACCTACCCACGCACAACTGGGGTTCCGCAGCCTATTGCTTCAACACGCGGACCTCTTCTCCACCCGTGCCCCATTAGGTAGAACCACCACCAGCTGTCACGAAATACATCTGTAGTAGTTTAAATTGCATCTATCTTCCCGCCAATGTGTGGCGCCTCCCGCCATACTTTTCCCGCCTGACGCCATTAGTTCCGCCATTGTATTTTGCCATGTTACTTTTTATGCGTTGTATTTTGCCAAGTTGCTTACATTTTCTTTGTTTTATATTTGTATTCTAATTATTGATATATTCTTTTGTGATTAAAATATTATTCACCATTTAGTTTTTTGTTTACCGCAAGTGCCTTCAGATTCAGAAGTAGGATTCGAACGATTAAATCGGATATAAAAAATGACTCTTTTTTTTTTTTAGTATTGCGTCTTTTTTGTCGCTTCAGTGAATTTTATTATTTTTTTTATTTCAGTAAACCAAGATAGTGTTTTGCTTCCGAGCTTACCGAAGGTAAGGGAAGCATTGTGTTCACTTTTGAGAACGAAAAAGTTTTATGTCTCCGATTTTAAAAATTCCAAGACAGAAATTCGTTTCAGACACAAGGGAACATTTTTGGTTCCGTGTCTGTCTGTTTGTCTGTCTGTCTGTCGGTCTGTGTGTCCGCGAATCATGAAACGTGCTACGATAACTTGAGTAAATGTCGACTGATTTTGATGAAATTTGGTAGAAATGTTCATTTTACCAATGCCCAGGACGAGTTCGCTGGACAACGTTATTCGTTCAAGCGTTCACGCGTAACGCTCTTTTAAACGTAAACTTCAACAAAACTTAAAAAAACTTAAACTTCACACTTAACTTAACTCAACTTAAACTTTCAATAGGAAATATATAGAGGAAAATATTTAAATTATCCATCATTTTGCAAACTTTCGCTTTAAAATTATGATAGACCTATTGATAAAACTTATATTGAAACTTCATAGTATAGAAAATAACAGTTATAAACAAAAAAAATCTGGTATGGGGTACCTCGGAACTTTTCCTCACTTTGCGGAGGCCACTAAAGTGGCCTCCTACTACGAAGCAGTGTTAGGCGGGTTAGTACTTGGATGGGTGACAGTTTTGAACTAACTGATAATTTTTCAAAAAAATGTTTGTACTTTATTTTTATTTATTTCATTTAATTACAGTCTATTCCCGGTAATCAAAACTAAATTGAAACTCCCGGTAATTTGAAAAAATACTCCGGTCCCTTGAGATTCTCTCGGGTTAATTGAAAATAATTTCAAGATAAAAAGAAATTTTTAAATACTACGTTTTAAATTTTCTGTTGAATCGTATGTAGTGTTGATAATATAATTGTTATTGTTATCTATATTTTAAAATTAAAGTTTTGTCTGTACATTGGTCAGAATTGAAAATTTTTTGGATACTTTTTCATTTTATACATTCCAAAAACCGAATTCGGCCTTAACTTTTTTCGTGTATGTATGTGGGTATGTATGTGTCTGTCGCCTCAGTCAGAACTGCAATTAATACACTATCATGGTTGATGATTGTTCAATCACTTCCAAGTCTAATTGGTTTTGTCTACGTTTATTTTCTTATTTGTTATACCTTTTTTTAGCATTGTTAGTTATTACTATACTACTTAGTTTCTATTGGCTATTTTTAAATATATAGATAGACTCCAAACTACGATTTGGAGAGTATTACATTCTTAGCTATGGAATTAATGATGTGTAATATAGTCCTGATTCTATCCTTAAAAGGCTTTGGAAATAAAACTATTTAGGAATTTAATTAAATTGCTAGGCCTACATGCTTTTAGGAAACAGCCACTAATACCTAGCATGAGCCCCGCGCGGAGCGTGGGGTGAAAGCAAGTATAATATATAATGTTAGTGAAAAAAAAAAAAAGTTCCGAATTTATTTACTTCACATAAATGACAACCATTCAGAGAGCTGATTAAACCTATAAAAGGATAAATCTTTGTACAACGGATCTCCCCAACACCAAATCTAAAGCGTGTCATCGATATATTTGAAATAATATAACCGATAAATAATAAAATCGATATTTCCTGTTTTGCTGTCATTCAATGTTTATCTATCACAAATTTGAGACCCGTCAAAATGAAGATTGCGTAAATAATGGATATGGCAAAACAAATAAAATAACTTGCGGATTTTTTCCGAACTAACTGTCCGCACCGCAAAATTTGCTAAAAACTAATTAAATGCTACCGAAAGATGGCTAAAAGTATTAAAATAATACATTGCCATCGTGTTCTGAGCTATGCTGAAAGTTTCAAATATCTAGCTATTCGGGAAGTTAGTTAGAAATCGCTTGCCAGATTTGTACCGGACAAACAAACAAACTAACAAGAATGCAAGCTAATAAAAACGTAGTAAAATCGGTCCGAGACAACTCAGACAAACTTTCTCATATACGAGTTCATAATTACTTAGCCCAGTGTTTTCCATTTATTAGTTTTTGTAGGTATATTTAATTATTATTAAACATTTCATCAAAATTTACCATAAAAATAACTTCTCCTTGGCGGGGAATCGAACCCGGGCTCTCCCGGGTTATAAATAATTTTGATTCAGGTTTTTTCAGAGTTTTTGGGGGTAGCACCCCCAAATTTGGAGCTAAAATTCATTTCTTGATTTCGCCTCGGGGTATGATTTTTCTGAACATGTATGCCAAATTTCGTCAAAATCAGCCCGGTAGTTTAGGCTTCAGGCGTCTGCACAGACGACAGACGACGGACAGACATTTTTTAAAAACCACTTTTTTGGACTCAGGGCACCTCAAAACGTGTAAATCCATCAAAATCGAATTTTCGCACCATCACAATACTTTCTCTTTTCTTTATATGAGAAAGTAAAAACCTGTGTATTTAGATACACTCGGTAATTTAAAGTCAGAACGGAGATCTTTTCCTCGAAAACACGCTATAAATTGAAGGTCAGATGTGAGCTCTTCCGTTAATTTGAAGGGAAGAGAGTTGAGCGACCTTGTGCGATTGTGATATGAAAAGGAAAGGGCACAGCATTTTGGTTTTCATGGACAAAAGTACAGTCCATAACAACCCTCCCCCTCTCACCAATGTTAAACTGCTCTTTTCCCCACCAAACACAACCTAGCAGTTATAGCCATTAGATCAGGGAATCATCCAAAATTTCAAGACCATACCGGAATGAAGTTGTGTCCTTGGTATTAGAGAGCATAGACAATGTGGAGCAGCGACTGAGCATCACTATTTTAACAGCCATGACCATTGCTAAGGCATCTGACCAAATCAAGATTTCCGAATTAAGGGATGAAATATCACCTTATATCAAATATATCTTATTGTACTGTACATATGTTGAATATGTATGTAAGTATAGTACAATGTACGTTTTCTCAACTCTCGTTAATTTTAAATTTTCACTTGTCTCCTCTCGATAAATAAAACACCTGGTAATTTAAAACTCTCGTTAATTTGAATTTTTTTTGAGGCCCCCAAGATTTTAATTTATCGGGAGTAGACTGTATTTGAATTTTGGCGGTATTTTGACAAAACCTTTGACGTTTAACAAAAGTATCGCACTAATTAATGATTGTTCGCTTATAGGTACTTTTTAAACTAATTAATGGAATATATATATATATATTTTTTTATAATTGTTCCTTACTTTTTACCAGTTCTAACGATATGGTATGTGTTAAAAAATGTATTTATACTTTTGGTATTATTAATTGTCAAAATTAAAAAATCGGTAACTTCGAAATGGCGGCCAATATCAAAATTAAATCTGGTACATTTGTTTGTAATGCAGAGAGTTACATTAATTAGTACATTTGTACTAAATTTCAACTAGATCGGACCACTTTTCGGTTTTTTAAGTTTTTTTAATTTTTTCTGACTCAGCAAACTGGTTCAAGTTGGCGGAAAATGTTAATTTTCCGGGCGGCACAACTAAAAGTAAGGACTGATTTTTCTGCCAAGTTTCAATTCTCTAGGTTATATCCTAGGCGCTACGATGAAAACACACATACGTAGACACATACAGACGTCATGCTGAAAACCACTCAGGAGGTCTTAAAAACATCCTAAACGGACAATTCAGTTGAAATCTCGAAAAAAAAAAAAAATTGAGTGAAAACATAACTTTTCCTACCATAGGCGAGGAAAAGTAAAAAGACTAATAAATGTTTTTAAAAAGGGCATTTTATGTTATCATTGATATACAGCACTATTTCCTATATAGGCTAATGTATTTATAAACTGTATGGAAAAAAATGAAAAATATAAACACTAATTGGCCAATCTAAATAAATTTAATGCCAAATAGTATTTTCCTAGCCTTTGAATGGGCAAAGTTAAGTAATATGTCTTTGAATTTCAATCTTTTTGGCGCTTCATTTTTAAAAGATAGGATTGCAAGTCTGTTAAGACGTTCCTGTGTCATCGTTGACCGCAGATACGTTTTAATCAGTCGAGTTAGCTGAAGCTTCATTCATCGCTAGCCACAGTGATGGGTATTGTTAACATATTCGATTTTAAACGAAGCCAAGTTTATGCAGTTTTCCCCCAGAGCCATCGCTTCTTGGTCGACCTCCAGTGCCAGTACCGTGAGTACTGCTAGTGCTAAACTTGTAGGGACGGTGTCGGTCTTCGGTACAAGAACCGATACCGATATACATACCAGAATCGTTCCATTCCCGGTCCAACCTTATCGGTAAAAGTTCCGGTAAGGATTAGAGACACTGCGGCACTATCGGAACAGTGACAAAGAAACACTCGTTTCCACGTTACCGGAACATCCCAATGCTGAACCTTAAAAACATTTCTCAATTGCAAATAGTACAGTATTAAAAATAATTTTTCAAACTTTTAAGGCGCCCCCTTGCTCGTGGCACCCGGGCGACCGCCCCGGTCGCCCCGCCCTCACGACGGCCCTGTAAATATGTATACAAAACAATATTAATTAGCATTAAATGTTAAAATATTTGCGGAAGGAAAAAAAGGTAAGGAAAGGTTTAAAAATATATAATTACAGATATTATAAATTTATAAAATATATGGATATTTAACTACGTAAAATACGACGCACATAAAATAATATATAATATGGTTTAAGAAATAATTCTTGAAATAGACAAAACTGAAAATAG
The DNA here is from genome assembly GCA_951217055.1 of Gerris lacustris. NCBI lineage: Eukaryota > Metazoa > Arthropoda > Insecta > Hemiptera > Gerridae > Gerris > Gerris lacustris. The sequence goes on from OX578286.1 coordinate 43,560,898, forward strand.
ATAAAATAAGTAGAATAAAGAAAATAGAAATATAAATTGAAATATGCGGCCCTTAAGGACCAATAGATATGGTGGATTTTACCACAGTAATAGGGTAAGGAAGCCAACCAGAAGCGGTGCTGGAGGTAAATAAAAATAGCGGGTAATAATGGACTGTATAATAGGTAAAGAAATAAGGAGCGGAATAGCTTGGTGAAATATTTATTGACAGGAATAGAAAATAGAACACACAATGGCTGAAGTGGCGGCTGTAGCGGACGCCAGGCAGTTGAAATGGCGGCAGCGGTAGGAAGTAGAGGTGTAAGCCGCAAGGATCTGGGTGAAGAGACGGAAGGCGGCAGCGGTAGTAAGGCTTGAATAAATTCCACAGGTGGAAGCGGGGGCGGCGGTTAGGAAGTAGAGAAGCGGTATAAAAGTAGGAAGGAAAAATCGGTCCGAGACAACTCAGACAAACTTTCTCATATACGAGTTTATAATTACTTAGCCCAGTGTTTCCATTTATTAGTTTTCAAATGTACATTTAAATATTATTAAACATTTCATCAAAATTTATCATAAAAATAACTTTTCCTGGGCGGGGAATCGAACCCGGGCTCTCTCCGTCCGCGTTTAAAGTTTTTTTCTCAGGAACTAGATTTTTCCCGGGAAAACGGCTTATATCGTTGGATTCGTATTCAAATGGACTACATTTTCGAATTTTTATAATCAACATCGTCGGAACCGTTTTCGATAAATTTTTTTTTTCACGTTTTTTCAGAGTTTTTGGGGGGTAGCGCCCCCAAATTTGGAGCTAATATTCATTTCTCGATTTCACCTCGGGGTATGATTTTTGTGAGCATGTATGCCAAATTTCGTCAAAATCGGCTCAGTAGTTTAGGCTCCAGGCGTCTGCACAGACGACAGACAGACAGACAGACATTTTTTAAAAACCACTTTTTTGGACTCCGTGGACCTCAAAACGTGTAAATCCATCAAAATCACAAAATCGAATTTTCGCGCCATCACAATACTTTCTCTTTATATGAGAAAGTAAAAAGCGTCTGTCCACCACAGATGCTATGACTGGACTGGTGAGTTGGGGCCGTGACAGCTAGCGCCCCTAGGAGAGATCAGACGGACTAGACTAACTCTAGGTTGAAAGTTCTCTATCAAAATCCCCAACAACAAATATTCACCAACACATCTAATGTACAATTGAAACATGCATGCAAAATTAAAATTTGACACATGCAGTAGTTTGTAGCAAAGTGATACATTTTATAATAATTGAAAAGAAGATGTGTGGTTAGAGGAATAGTAAGAATGCGGGGTGCGTTGATGTACTGTGCTCGGTACTTTAAAAATTCAGTTTATTATTTGTTTATAGGTTTTAAGTTATTGGTGTACTGGTACTGTGCTCAGTACTTTTTAAATTAAGATTATTTATTGTTATATAGAGTTTAGAGTCATTAGTGTGCTGTGCTCAGTACTCAGTACTTAGTTTATTATTTGTTTATTTGTTTAAAGTCATTAGTGTACTGTGCTCAGTACCTTTTAGATTTAGTTTATTATTCGTTTATAGAGTTTAGGGCCATTGATGTCTTTGTCTTTGCCCAGTATTTAGCGTAAATGTTGTACAAAATTGTCAGTTTTAATCTTCAGTGATCAATCACCTAATTAATGTAATTCTTTTGCTTATTAATAAATGGTTTGTGGATCGAGGTGATAGTACGTCGGTTTCGCGTCAAACCAGAGGGAGCATATGTAGGGTGCACGGGAAAAAGGATGAGAGTCACATTTTTATAGAAATTGAGTTAGCAACGCCATCTTGTAGCTCAAGGCGTGTACTAACAGTACTACAAAGCTCATTTTAAAAAAACTATTAAAACCTACCCAAATATGGGTTTTAAAATATGGTGTACAGGGGAAGAATGATGAGGGTCCAAAAAGTCAGGGGAAAAAAGATGAGAATCCACTACTATGTTCCCCTACCTTGGACTCGCTTCTTAAAGCTACTATATACAAATCAAAATGCCCTTTTCTTACAAGACCTATTTGGTGCTTCAAAATAAATTTAGAATCAACAGAGTATATTTTTACTGCAATGTGATTAATGGTCGTTACTCTTTTTGAGTTAATTTTAATGTTCTTAATTTTTTCTTTTTAATTCCTTTTTTTAATGTTTATTTTTTAAAATAAATAATTAAATGTCAAATAACAATAACAATATAATTATGAAACAATCGTTTTACGAGAAAATAAAAATAAAAAATAAAATAATAAGAAGAATAAATAAGAAAAAAAGTTTATCCCAGTTTCAATATACTATATATTATGATCAAAATTCCTGGGGAAAAAAGATGAGAGTCCAATGTATTTTAGCTATGTTTGATAATAACTGCTGTCAATTCCAAAATAAGGGATTTTTTTAAAATTAAATATGATTAAGATTGATAATAATAATAATTTATTTACCCAAAATAATTATAACACCACAAATAGCTTTTCCAGGAGTCTGTAAACTTTGTTTTCCATTTTTCTCGAAATACAAAAAAAGTGACTCTCATCCTTTTTCCCGTGTACCCCCTTCATATGATACCGCCCGGCAGAGGAATAGACTAAGCATGTGACGCAAAACCAACGTCAAGCCTGTCGAACGTACTATAGAAATTCTATAGTCGGAACCTCGGAGGCCTCTCATTGGTCAGGACCGTGCGGGCTTACCTATATAATGAGCAACGTTTCCTAAGGAAAGGATTCATTCTGCTTCTCTCTCTATCAGCCACATGCGCTCGCTCAAGACTCCCGACCTCTCTAGAACCTTCCTGCAGCCGACCCATCACGGAACGAAGCCGGACGACAAGCCCCGAGCACCGCGAGAAGAAACGGGAGAAACGGGCCGCCACCTACCCTCGTCACTCTCCTCTACCTCTGCTACGATAAGTCAAGGCCTACGACACTACGTCCGGGAGCGCCGCGCTGAGACCGCCCTAGCCCGACCGACCTTACAACCTACACCTCTACCCTAGTACTATCTCTCAACTCCGCTTACCAACCAACCAACCGAACGCACAACTTCTTATCGCCTCTACCTCTTCTTCTTTTTCCTCTCCTCCATCCCTCAGCCTACCCAACTCCTTCGTACTCCCCGAGCGCAGTCGCTGTCCGTCCCGGTGGAGTTTTAGCCGACTGTTCCGTTCGGGAGTAATGAAGCGGGTGATACGCTGGCCTATCGGCATTAACGTATCGACGGGAGTAGATGACTACGGACCCGCGCGCTGACCTCATATTAGCGTTCGGACCGTAGTTCAGATTAGCGCGGCCCTTCTCACTCCAACGTATTTTTTGACAAAAGGATATCAACTCTCCTATGAACAAACCATACATATATAATTATTTTATACAAATATTTAGTATATACGAATGGAAGGGATGAATTGATATATCGAAGCCAACTGTACGACTTCGATTACACAGAATGGGTACACTATTGCCGAGTTTAGCCCGGCACTCAAACTTCCGCTATAGTAAGCGGTCCTTTTCAGGACCACAAACCAACTACCCACCGAGCTTCCAAACCAGTCCTTCCCAGGGCTCTCGCTTCACTTCTCCCAAGTCCTTTTTAAGACTCTCGCTCACTTAGTCTACAGAACCGTGGCCGGGATGAAAAAGCCCGGTACCCCCTGATCCCACTTGGCCTCTCCTTTCCTGAGTCCTTCCACATCCCTCCGTCTATTTTTTTTACTCCGCACCCGACACTCCCTCACACACCCACCCTCTCACCTTACGCTAGCGCCCGACGACCTAGCCGTATCAACATACTAAAAAAAAAAAAAAAAATATTTAACTGCACCGCTGCAACAAACGGTTGAAAGATCATTTTCAGTTTTAAGTAGGTAAAAAACTATTTGAGTAAAGACTATTGGGGGCGGTCGCCCCTCACCCTCACTTTCTGGGAAAATGTAACAATAATTTTGCTTTGAACACTATTTTTTGTTTAATTTACTTTTTGTGCCTACTATGATGTTGTTAAAAATTCTAAACATATTAAAAACGTAACATAAAATTATGTTTTAACTTTATTGAAGCGAGCTTCTTACATTCAACAAGCTATGCTTCTTGTCTGTCTGTCTGTCAGTAACGTTTACGCGTGTGACGATAACTTGAGTAAAAGTTGACCGATTTAGTTGAAATTTGGTATACATGATCCTCTTACTAATACTCAGGCTAAGTTCGTTGGACTGCGTGATCCGTCCAAGAGTTCGCGCGCAACGCTCGCGTAAACAAGAGGTTCAAAAATTAAATTGGAATTTCAGAACGGGAAAAGATTCTATCATCTATTCGATGAGACGAACTTTTTTTCAAATAACATTTTATTAGTAAAACCAACAGCGACACCGCTATGAATTTATAAAGATCGCTAAAACTATTAAAGCTGACCTAAGCGTTTAGAATAGAGAAAATAACCTTTTGACCGATATCTTACGTTCTAACGAAACGATTTTAATAAAACTTCATATACACCATCTAATGCGCAATTGAAAAAGGCATGCAAAATTTCAATGTGATACATGCAGTTGATACCGTGAGTTCGCCCTGCTCTCTCAAATGGCGCAAAGTAAACCAGGTTATTCAAATCCCAGGTATATGATTGGTTGTCCAAAAAGAGAGATCCGAACCAATCTGGTTCAAGCTTTTTCCCTTGTTTCTATATATGGAGTGCGAAATCGAAGCCAACGCAAGCTAAACAGCTCCAGCAAGCTAAGAAGCTCCGAGAGGTAGAGAGCGGCTCAGGCCCCTCTGGCAATCTCGTTCATGCTCCGGCAAGTCAAACAAACAGTCAATCAAGCCAGAAGCCAATACCTGCCAAGATACAGCCAGTCTCAGTCATTAACCCCATTCTCCGTGTCTCTCTTCTGGCTCCCACTCCATCCTGGACCTCGCCCTCTCGAGAATCTTTGCTCTCAACTCTGCTTTGTTTGTAGACATCACCTTACCTTCTCTCTATTGTATGGGTGCAGTCCTTTTCGCTGTGAATAGCTCTCTTGCGCTGGTTTGGAATTTCTAGCGCTTGGAAGGAAAATCAACCTTGCGCTGTCCTTTGAAAATTAGCGCTTGAGATCTGTTGGCAGTGGGGAGAGTGGTTCTGGCGGCTTACTGCGCTGGCCTAGCGGCATTAGCGAGGTAAGTCACAGGGAACTCCCCCTGCATCCCGAAGAATCCCTAAACGGTCCTTTTCAGGACCACCGCAAAGTTCCATCCGCCGCGATACATCGCGACCTACTTTGGCGCCGTATGACAGTCGTATTTGTAGCAAAGAGATACATTTTATAATAATTGAAAAGGAGATGTGTGGCTTACTGCGCTGGCCTAGCGGCATTAGCGAGGTAATGGGTTGGTTCTTGTCCCATATATAAGAATCTGGCGCCTAAATTACAATAGATATTTATTTTGTTTGTAATTTTTGTTTTTTTAAATTATTTTTTTCACTACAACCCACCCCCTAACTACCTACTGAGTTGGGCATAACCTAATTAAAGTTCTTGTTACACGCTGTCCTTTGAGAATTTAGCGCTTGAGATCTGTTGGCAGTGGGGAGAGTTGTTCTGGCGGCTTACTGCGCTGGCCTAGCGGCATTAGCGAGGTAAGTCACAGGGAACTCCCCCTGCATCCCGAAGAATCCCTAAACGGTCCTTTTCAGGACCACCGCAAAGTTCCATCCGCCACGATACATCGCTACCTACTTTCGCGCCGTATGACAGTCGTTTATTTGTAGCAAAGAGATACATTTTATAATAATTGAAAAGGAGATGTGTGGCTTACTGCGCTGGCCTAGCGGCATTAGCGAGGTAATGGGTTGGTTCTTGTCCCATATATAAATGAACCTGGCGCCTAAATGACATTAGATATTTATTTTGTTTGTATTTTTTTTTTTTTTTAAATTATTTTTTTCACTACAACCCACCCCCTAACTACCTACTGAGTTGGGCATAACCTAATTAAAGTTCTTGTTACACGCTGTCCTTTGAGAATTTAGCGCTTGAGATCTGTTGGCAGTGGTGAGAGTTGTTCTGGCGGCTTACTGCGCGGGCCTAGCGGCATTAGCGAGGTAAGTCACAGGGAACTCCCCCTGCATCCCGAAGAATCCCTAAACGGTCCTTTTCAGGACCACCGCAAAGTTCTATCCGCCGCAGATACATCGCGACCTACTTTCGCGCCGTATGACAGTCGTTTTTTTGTAGCAAAGAGATACATTTTATAATAATTGAAAAGGAGATGTGTGGCTTACTGCGCTGGCCTAGCGTCATTAGCGAGGTAAGTCACAAGGAACTCCTCCTGCATCCTGAAGACTCCCTAAACGGTCCTTTTCAGGACCACCGCGAAATTTTATCCTCTTTCGCGCCGTATGACAGTCGTTTTTTTGTAGCAAAGAGATACATTTTTTAATAATTGAAAAGGAGATGTGTGGCTTACTGCGCTGGCCTAGCGGCATCAGCGAGGTAAGTCACCGGGAACTCCCCCTGCATCCCGAAGAATCCCTAAACGGTCCTTTTCAGGACCACCGCAAAGTTCTATCCGCCGCAGATACATCGCAACCTACTTTCGCGCTGTATCACAGTCGTTTTTTTGTAGCAAAGAGATACATTTTATAAGAATTAAAAAGGAGTGTTAGAGGTGGTTAGAGGTGGTTAGAGGTGGTTAGAGGTGGTTAGAGGTGGTTAGAGGTGGTTAGAGGTGGTTAGAGGTGGTTAGAGGTGGTTAGAGGTGGTTAGAGGTGGTTAGAGGTGGTTAGAGGTGGTTAGAGGTGGTTAGAGGTGGTTAGAGGTGGTTAGAGGTGGTTAGAGGTGGTTAGAGGTGGTTAGAGGTGGTTAGAGGTGGTTAGAGGTGGTTAGAGGTGGTTAGAGGTGGTTAGAGGTGGTTAGAGGTGGTTAGAGGTGGTTAGAGGTGGTTAGAGGTGGTTAGAGGTGGTTAGAGGTGGTTAGAGGTGGTTAGAGGTGGTTAGAGGTGGTTAGAGGTGGTTAGAGGTGGTTAGAGGTGGTTAGAGGTGGTTAGAGGTGGTTAGAGGTGGTTAGAGGTGGTTAGAGGTGGTTAGAGGTGGTTAGAGGTGGTTAGAGGTGGTTAGAGGTGGTTAGAGGTGGTTAGAGGTGGTTAGAGGTGGTTAGAGGTGGTTAGAGGTGGTTAGAGGTGGTTAGAGGTGGTTAGAGGTGGTTAGAGGTGGTTAGAGGTGGTTAGAGGTGGTTAGAGGTGGTTAGAGGTGGTTAGAGGTGGTTAGAGGTGGTTAGAGGTGGTTAGAGGTGGTTAGAGGTGGTTAGAGGTGGTTAGAGGTGGTTAGAGGTGGTTAGAGGTGGTTAGAGGTGGTTAGAGGTGGTTAGAGGTGGTTAGAGGTGGTTAGAGGTGGTTAGAGGTGGTTAGAGGTGGTTAGAGGTGGTTAGAGGTGGTTAGAGGTGGTTAGAGGTGGTTAGAGGTGGTTAGAGGTGGTTAGAGGTGGTTAGAGGTGGTTAGAGGTGGTTAGAGGTGGTTAGAGGTGGTTAGAGGTGGTTAGAGGTGGTTAGAGGTGGTTAGAGGTGGTTAGAGGTGGTTAGAGGTGGTTAGAGGTGGTTAGAGGTGGTTAGAGGTGGTTAGAGGTGGTTAGAGGTGGTTAGAGGTGGTTAGAGGTGGTTAGAGGTGGTTAGAGGTGGTTAGAGGTGGTTAGAGGTGGTTAGAGGTGGTTAGAGGTGGTTAGAGGTGGTTAGAGGTGGTTAGAGGTGGTTAGAGGTGGTTAGAGGTGGTTAGAGGTGGTTAGAGGTGGTTAGAGGTGGTTAGAGGTGGTTAGAGGTGGTTAGAGGTGGTTAGAGGTGGTTAGAGGTGGTTAGAGGTGGTTAGAGGTGGTTAGAGGTGGTTAGAGGTGGTTAGAGGTGGTTAGAGGTGGTTAGAGGTGGTTAGAGGTGGTTAGAGGTGGTTAGAGGTGGTTAGAGGTGGTTAGAGGTGGTTAGAGGTGGTTAGAGGTGGTTAGAGGTGGTTAGAGGTGGTTAGAGGTGGTTAGAGGTGGTTAGAGGTGGTTAGAGGTGGTTAGAGGTGGTTAGAGGTGGTTAGAGGTGGTTAGAGGTGGTTAGAGGTGGTTAGAGGTGGTTAGAGGTGGTTAGAGGTGGTTAGAGGTGGTTAGAGGTGGTTAGAGGTGGTTAGAGGTGGTTAGAGGTGGTTAGAGGTGGTTAGAGGTGGTTAGAGGTGGTTAGAGGTGGTTAGAGGTGGTTAGAGGTGGTTAGAGGTGGTTAGAGGTGGTTAGAGGTGGTTAGAGGTGGTTAGAGGTGGTTAGAGGTGGTTAGAGGTGGTAGAGGTGGTTAGAGGTGGTTAGAGGTGGTTAGAGGTGGTTAGAGGGGGTGGTTAGAGGTGGTTAGAGGTGGTTAGAGGTGGTTAGAGGGTGGTTAGA